>JALIZH010024093.1:0-196961 GCA_030522465.1 Rhipicephalus appendiculatus
CATAGATTTAATCAATGTAGATATGGCATTAGACCAACATAATTTTTTTTTTTTTTTAGCCTGGTGGCAGACATGCCACCGCCCCTTTATAAAGGGGACGCTCATAGCATCCATCCATCCGTCGTAGAAGACCTTTTTCAAGCAATCCCAGAACGACCCGCGGGCGCGCGGAGCTGGCTAGCTTTGCCGTCGCTCGCTGCTCTTTGCGCCATGGAAGCACGAAACATATTGAATACGTCGCTGCTAATTGACTGTTATTAAATTCTAAATACTACACATGTCCGAACGCTCATGCATGTATCTCTACGCATCAAATGATAAAATTTGAAAGGAATAACTGGTCAATCAGCGTAGGTATTTACGTGTGTAGTGGTATGTCGGATGGAGCAGTTAAGCGGCATTCAAGTTATCGCGTGCCGACATATGTAGTCAAAACGTACTATCGAGACCTATGTGAAGTGGAACACAGATATGTATACAGAATTTGATTTAAATTGGCAAGTCCGGTGTCTTGCTCTAATAATTGGCTGTTTCTTGGTACACATATGCTTTTTTTAAGTTTCACCGCGAAGCATGTTTGCAAGTAGTGTTCATCGAAACAGGCGTATCATGTCGCGTCCGCTCATTCGAATATTGTTGAACGGGGAAATGTGATGTCATGCTTGCGTGCGTGGGCCAGTCGATAAAAAACTTGCACACATAAGCAGAGCAATATATTTTCCAGCTGCCAATTGAGCACTTCAAGGAAGCGGTGTATCCTGTGTATCATCGCGTCGGTTTGCCAATTGCAAATAAAAATAAGGACGTCCTCCACCCGTGAATAGTGAAGAAACTAGAATTATTGCAGTTGCTCCATGTATTCATAAGAAGCCGCACGGCCTCAAAAATGCAGGGAAGCGATATGGGGAGAGGGTTGTGTTTTCACTTGCTCTCTAGTGCACAAAAGGTCGCAGGGGTCTGCAGTGGACAGAGAAAAATGCAGCCAGATGCTTCCAAATTGTTTCTTTTTTTTCAATTACTGTGTAGGAGCTGTTAACCGAATTCCTGTTTCATGTTCTCACGTGTACATCGGCCAGGTGTACTGGTCAATGTATTAACATGTGCCAGAGCGGATCGAAATTCATTGAATGGAGCCGTTTTAGGGGCGAAGCACCTTAAAGGGGCCCTCTAACACTATTCAACCCCGCACTTTTTACTCGTGGGTTGTGTAGACTGTGAAGTACAGACAGATTAATGCCGCAAGAACGGTAGTGATAACGGCACGCAGTCCTAAGTTATTCGGTTTAGAAAATTCAAAATACAAGAAAAAAAAATCCCTACCCTCAACTTGATTTTCGCGCGGTCACCTGACCACATTTCACTCGCCCTGTGACGTATGCGGGGTGCCCAATGAAGTGAGGTAGAAGCGCCTACGTAGGGGAAGCTCGCACACCATTGTTGCTTGTCCTTTCCAACGTGTTGTTGACGTCGTCACCATAGGCACCGGGCGGCCGTCGTACGGCGCCAGCGGCGCCCCTCCCGAAAAGCGCCCCTAGCGGCGGCAGCGAAAGCACTGGCATGTGAAGCAGACGACGCGGAGAAGGCTCTGCTACTTTCGGCAACGTATTCAAGTAGTAGCGGCGGCGTTTCTTTTTAGACAATCGCAAGCTGTAAGCTGTTTCGTTTGTCGCCCAAGGCAAAGAGAAGCGGCAGCAACAGTGTTTCTTGAACAAAGCACGAAGCGTTCGACTGTCGGACATGTGTTCAGATAACGGGGCCACTCGTCGGGCTCCAGGGAGACTCCCGCGCAGTCGTTTGCGGTCGTGGCAGCATTCAATGGTCGCCAAGTCATCAAGAAAGGATGACACATGTTCTTTTCATGTCTTCACACCCAGGAGCACCGTCGGAACGTCAATCGACTAGGCTTCTTTGCGTGGTGCTGTGCTTTTATGCGTTTGCTTTCGTTTGGAGGCGGACCAGAGGCACGATGCCTCCTTCCTTTCGGGACTGCAAATGAGACCGGCCCGATTGGCGAAAGTGTTGTAAAATAAACATCTTTGTATTTTAACTGCCAAACTCGCTGCTCCTCACTGTTGGGCTACTGGCGGGAAGGCGAGTACTGACAGCGCACGTGCACTAATGGCGATGCCAGTTACCTTGCGTTGCGGCTTTCAAGGCTTGACCAGCCGGCGTACGCGTTTTCATGCGTTTGCTCTAGAGAAGGGTCACCGCTTGCACGAAGCTGACCACGTGCTTGACATCAAGGAATATAAAAGCGACAACGACTGCAAACTGTTTGCAAGTGCACCCCGCAGACGAAGTTCAATGCGATAAGCTACGATATGGAGCTAGATCTAGGTATCCCCATTCCTATTTATATTTTAAACGCAAAGCATTTCTTATCTCTATCTATAAATGCCTCTATTTCTCTATCTAGCCGCCTACGTCTGGGCGCTCTCGTGGTCGCCTCCTTAAGTTGACATTAACCAAAATTGGCATAGGTGGGTACGAAAATAAGACGAACATGGCTGTCTGGTTGTGATATGGTGGTATGAGTAGCGCGAAAATCTTTCCAGTCACGTGCGGCACATACCGGGCGTATACCACGGGCCGCGGGAGGCTGGTATGAGGCACAGGTGATTCACAGTGGATCGACTCAGGAACGGCGAGAACAGACATTGATAATTTAAGCGGGTGCATGTCCAAAAAATCCGGCATCAGCCACGTGAACCCGACGCATGCAAAGAATAAAAATCCGGATTCCAGCAGGAGTCGAAACCAGGTACTCTGAGCGGATATCAAATATTCTACCACAGAGCCAAGCCATGACTTTTGAAAAGATCCTATGCGAAAGAAAAAATGTCGGTGCATTAACCAACGTCAATTGTGGTTGCAGTGCTGGCTATCTAATTTCATGACAAGGTAATAAACATTACTCATGTACTCATATGAAACAGACGTTACGTCGGCTTAACGCCAATCTTGGTTTTATTAAGACTTCTTGTTGGGCGAGTTGGTTAACATCAAAGGGGTAGATGGTAGCGCAAACTTAGAAAATAGACACGAGAAAAGAAGTAGGAGGGAGCAGAAAGGTCGGACGCTCCCTCGTACTTGTTTTCTCGTGTCTATTTTCTAAGTTTGTGCTACTATGTACCCCATTGATTTCAATGTTGGCTCCGCTTTTATAACCGTCAGATAAACATTACATATGTGCTCCTATGAATCTGCAAGCTATATTCAAGCGTTGCTCGACCCGGAACAATACTCTGATCAACGCTACGCGTATGATATCCACAGCATCGGCACGAAATGTGAATCGCAACGTAGCGTGCGCTTCGTTTCAATAACACTGACGTCTGTTTTCTAACATGAGCGCTAACATTACGTCAGACCACAAGTTAGCCTTTAAACGTCAGTGTAGTCGGCATGCTTATTAAGCACACTATGTGCACACAACTCCATCTACAAAAACACGTCGATCCACCTCGTTACGCGTGACTTAAAGCTAAAAAAAAATGTAGCATAGACTCGCTGATTCGCATAAAATCGGTTCCCACAATACGTGGGATCTGCCGAATTTTTCCTAATACTTTGTTATTCTGTCTATACGTTAACATTGTCCCCTAACATTAAAAAAATAGAGCGTACGTCTCCCATTCCCTTCTCGTCTTTACTGGATGCTTCGCCGATTGCACTTGTTCCTCAGTTGTAGTTTTGCACGCCCCCCGTTCCTGTTATGTTTTCCATTTATTTTCGATCCTTCGCCGACCCTTAAGATATTGTAATCTTCAGTCTTCGCGCACACGTAGATTTCGGCAGCGCACGACACAAGCGACGAGAGCACAATGAAGAGAAACGAACGTTCAGCCCCGCGCCCCCGCAGTACCCGCAGCAAGCGCCTGCGCCCTTTTCGGCACTCCCATTCCATTAGTTCCCCGTCGCCACCGAAAGAGGCGCGACCAGTCCCCGCGCCCGGTGCCTATGGGGTCATTCCATGCCAAATCATCCAACGTTTTTCCGACCATCATGAATATCGCTGAAAAAATTTGCACGTTTTCGCGGAAGGTCAAAACTCATTCTGCCCACTTGTTTTCGTTGGCAAAAATTTTGCCACCTATTTGTGACAGTTCATAGCTTTGTACTGATGAAGTTGAAGGGCATCGAACAACAATTTTTTGCAATTCACCATTATGTGATGCGGTCAATAAAGTGGTGTTTATAGCAAGCAAATGAAACAGCGTGACTGAAAAAATTATGCATTCTTCAAGTATATCAATATTTACAGCCTTTTTTTGCACGATAAAAAATGATTAAAATCGCTGACTTCGACATTTTTTGCCCAGAAACATGCCAGCTAAAAGAGAATAAATGAAACAGGACGTAGTGGTCTGTGTAACATACTATAACAGAAAAATATTATAGGCGATCAAGCTTCAAAAGTTTGTCTGAAAAAAATTTGCAAAGTTGACATTTTTTAGAAAAAGCTCTACCTTCAACGTGAAAAAAATCACATTGGTGGTCAGAATAAAAATATGCATGAGAAGTCATTAGTTAGCTCTGCATCTTATTTAAATGTGTGTGAAGTTACAAAAGGGTATTATTTTTTTAACGCGAGAAATATTTTTTTGAAGTATAGTATCTATAGCGGCCTTCGTCCGTCACAACAGAAGCTGCACTCTAAAACGGCAACAGCGCGTCTGCAGCAGACGCCCACTCACCAGCGATGCAGATGGTAAACTTTGCATCGTTTTCAAAGCAGACGAAAAAAAAAAGGGGGAGGTTGTCGTCTGCGAACGGACGTACGGTACGAGCAATGGGGCTAGAGCCTCATGTGCCAGTTGAGCCATGGAGCCATCAGTGATGAACACTCACAGCATGTTACCTTCGTCAGGGAATTCTGGCAGTGCGCAAGGTACGTTATATACATTTCATAACTAGAAATTATTTTACATATACAGGGTGTCCCACTTATCACGCAGCATGATTTTAAAAAAGCGGGACGGCGTTACGCGAAGCAGGCCTTATGCATATTATTCCCAATATACTGTAGTAGCCGCTACTATTTTTTTCGTTAATGTGAATTAATCAATTAGTCATAATTAAATTCGTAACTCCAAAAATACTCACCTAATTATCAAAGCGTCAATGAGACAAACGTGGGCATGTTGAAATGACATCTATCTGTGCTACTTTCAACAACGTACTAATTGCGTGCTAATTTTTTTCCTTTCCGATTCGATTGTTGCTTCATGCATGGCCTCCGAGACTGTGCGCCGGCGCGCGACCTCAGAGGCCATGCATGAAGCAACAATCGAATCCGAAAGGAAAAAATTTGCACACAATTAGTACGTTGTTGAAAGTAGCACAGATAGATGTCATTTCAACATGCCCACATTTGCCTCATTGACGCTTTGATAATTAGGTGAGTATTTTTGGAGTTACGAATTTAATTATGACTAATTAATTAATTCACATTAAACAAAAAAATATTAGCGGCTACTACAGTATACTGGGAATAATATGCACAAGGCCTGCTTGGCGTAACGCCGTCCCGCTTTTTTTTTATCATGCTGCGTGATAAGTGGGACACCCTGTATAGTAGATAAGTGAGAAAGAGCGCTGGCATACTATATTTCAAAAAAATATTTCTCGCGTTAAAAAAAATAATACCCTTTTGTAACTTCACACACATTTAAATAAGATGCAGAGCTAACTAATGACTTATCATGCATATTTTTATTCTGACCACCAATGTGATTTTTTACACGTTGAAAGTAGAGCTTTTTCTAAAAAATGTCAACTTTGCAAATTTTTTTCAGACAAACTTTTGAAGCTTGATCGCCTATAATATTTTTCTGTTATAGTATGTTACACAGACCACTACGTCCTTTTTCATTTATTCTCTTTTAGCTGGCATGTTTCTGGGGAAAAAATGTTGAAGTCAGCGATTTTAATCACTTTTTATCGTGTAAAAAAGGCTGTAAATATTGATATACTTGAAGAATGCATAATTTTTTCAGTCACGCTGTTTCATTTGCTTGCCATAAACACCACTTTATTGACCGCATCACATAATGGTGAATTGCAAAAAATTGTTGTTCGATGCCCTCCAGCTTCATCAGTACAAAGCTATGAACTGTCACAAATAGGTGGCAAAATTTTTGCCAACAAAAACAAGCGGGCAGAATGAGTTTTGACCTTTCGTGAAAACGTGCAAATTTTTTCAGCGATATTCATGATGGTCGGAAAAACGTTGGATGATTTGGCATGGAATGACCCCATAGTAAGAAACGTGGTGCCTGACGCCTGACTTGTCAGAACGTGAGCGGGCGCTACTGTTTCGAAGCGAGGTATTTTCTGCTGTTCTTTACAACATTCCATGTCACTCCCTCCTCTCATTCTGAGGAGTTGTTCGGTGAGCCGCCCGACGAACTATACTCCGTTTCACAAGCTGTTGGCAGTGCAGCCAAAGGTAGAACTCTCCCGTCCAATCAGGGCTGTGTGAGCACAGCAAATATCCCCTCAACTATTTTAGCAATCCAGAACTATTTTGCACACTACAAACGCATAACGTGACAGTATGGTACGGATTGATGTTTTAAAGCATCCAAAGTGTTTTAATAATTCGGGAAATTAATAGAAAAAGCCCGCATGGACGCGGCTGACCGGAGGCTTGTTGTGGGGTTGTGATGCGCCGCTTTTCGGCAACATGGCGTCGCCCGAGTTGGTCGTGTGTCTGCAACGCGTCCCACAAACTGTCGCCGGTGAGCCATCCATCGAGTGTGCGTGATTTTCCCAAGCTGGCGAAGCAGATAGCTTTAAACGCTAGCGCTTCGCGTCGAGTGCGGAGAAAGTGCAAGGTTGGATTCACTCACCAAGAGGACGGAAAAACCTATCCAGGTGAGCGAGCGAACGCTCTATCGGTGGAAAGCGCTGGCGGGGAACGCGGGCAGAGTCCTACCACCGAACAAGCGTTTTATTGATAAGGCCGTGATCGGGTGAAGAAGCTGGACGATTTTGACCTGAGCGTCTTTCGATGGGTGGTGTACGTCGTCTTTGAGAGAGGTGAAATTCCAACCATCGACAAGGTGGTGCAGCGTTTCGAAGAGGACGAGACGCTACCGACCCTGTCCACAACGACGATGCAGAGGATGCGGAAGCAGCGTGGCTTCAAGTACAAGGAACGCTTTCGGAACGCATTTCTCCTAGAAGCGAGGCGCATTGTGCAAAGTCGCCGCCGGTTTCTGTGGAGCTGCAACGCCAAATACAAGTTGTGATGAGGACGATGAGATGGGAGCCCTCCTAACGGCCTCATGGCAATCATTGCGTGGTGCGTACAGGACGGGATCATTCAGTACTGTTGCAGTGAGAGTAGCAAACATAAAAAACAAAAAAGAGCATTTTTTTATGTTGGAAAATAAAGCATTAGATTGATTGATTCCATGATTCGCTTAAATTGATTCATTGAATGATTAAAGTAAATATTTTTTTCTATACCCGTGGCGTAAACAATTCAAGAAAGCTCTGATGTGACAAAAATTCATAGGAACAACTCACACTAAATATTAATACACAAAGCCAGTTCCCTTGGAACGGAAATCGGCCCGTCCAAAAATAGATAGATAGATAAATTCTTTTATTAGGGAAAGGGAGGACCGAAGGTCGCTGATGGGGATATTGAGGGAGGGGGAGGGGTGAGAGGCACACACTAAATCATGCGCGCCAAGCCGCTACTAATTCCGAAGTGGGCTAATGTCACAAGCTGATGAGGGTTCTCGAGTATGTCCTTTTGTACCGCTTCCAAATCGGGATGTAGAAAAATGGCGTTGTCCTTTCGATAATGATGTAGGGCAGGACAGTGTAGAATGAGGTGCTCCATGTTGGCTATGCATGAAGAGTGGCAAAGGGTACATATGCAGGGGGGTAGAGGTGTCAATGCCCCTCTTACGGTCATCAATAGTCTGCCATTTATGAATTATATGAGGGGTAGTGGCTGTGTTTGCAAGCACTTTGTTAATAAATATTTCCTGGGATCGGCTGAGGGCGAGGTTCTGAAAAATACGAGGAGGGGTGACATCTTTGAGTCTCTGAAAAATGTGGAACGCTTCACGATTTTGCGTGTCATCCTTGCGCAGGGGCCATGCTAATCTTCTCTGTATCGTTCCAATTTTAGTATATGTACTTTGGAAGTACCGTCCAAAAATAAACAGAACAGATCAAGATAAGGTACCTTAGATGGATGGATGGATTCTATGAGCGTCCCCTTTATAACGGGGCGGTGACATGTCTGCCACCAGGCTCGAAAAAAAAACTTTCTTATTATGTTGGCCTAATGCCTTATCTACATTGACTAAATCTCTGCTATTATAGCAAAGAAAAATATATATTCACGGTCCATCTCTCTGCCTCTTAAGGCAGAATGACCTTATTTTTCCCCATTCTTCATTTTTGTCCTTTATCTCTACTTTTCTGCCACCAATACTCCAACCGTCTCTTACTTATTTCTATCGCGGACGTGTTCAGCTTTCCATTGTTGTCCCTAAAACCCAAGGCTTCATGTAGACTCGTGCCGACACGTATATCTGGGTGGATATCGCCGCATTCAATCAGTACATGTTCCATCGTTTCCTTAGTTCCCCTACAGCATGTACATTGTTCTTCTTCGTTACAGAATCTCGCTTTATAGCTACGCGTTCTAAGGCAACCCGACCTTGCTTCAAACAGTAAAGCGCTTCCCCTTGAATTATCATAAAACCTCTCCCTCCTTATTTCGTTTTTTCCCTTTCGGTAGTCACTGAGAGCCGGCTTCTTTTCCATCGCTGTCATCCAATAAGACCTCTCCGCCTCTCTGACTTTTCGTTTAATGCTCCTTGTTGCCATGTCGCCCACGCTGCTAGCCGTATATTTACTGGTGAGCCTCCTAGTTCTTTTTCTCCACTGCGTGTCGACGCTTTTTCTATACAAATACTTGAAAACCTTCCCTGCCCATCTACTCTCCTTCATTTTCCTCAGCCTCTCTTCAAATCTAATTTTGCTCTGAGCTTCCCTCACTTCAAAACCTGTCCATCCCATATCACCCTTTACAGCCTCATTTGTCGTCTTCCCGTGAGCGCCCAACGCGAGGCGTCCCACAGTCCTTTGATTTACATCCAATCCTGATTGCACCTCTGACTTCATGCACACCACTGAGTTCCCAAATGTAAGCCCCGGAACCATCACACCTTTCCACAGCCCTCGAAGCACCTCGTACCTATTGTATCCCCATAACGCTCTGTGCTTCATGATTGCAGCATTCCTCTTTCCCTTTGTTACCGATGCTTTCTCTTGTACCTCCATATATCTATCCCCCCTCATTTACCCACACTCCGAGGTACTTGTACTCGCTTACCCTCGGTATTTCTTGGCCCTGTATTAATACCGCATGGTCTTCGTGATCATTGAATACCATCAATCCACATTTTGTTGCACTAAAACCTAGTCCCAGAGCCTCGCCTTCCCTTCCGCATATATCTGCCAGCCGCTGTATATCATCTTGACTGTCCGCAAATAAGACAATATCGTCAGCATAAAACAGACCTGGAAGCTTCCGCTCAACCATCGCGCCTGCCTGTTTGTGTGACAGATTAAATCCAATGTTGCTACCTTCTAGCGCTTTTTCCATCCTCACCATGTACAGCATGAATAACAGCGGGGACAAAGGACATCCCTGTCTCAGCCCCTTGCTAATGTCAACGCTGTCCTTGCTGCTTATTCCTTCCCATTCCACACAAACTGTATTGTCTCGGTATATTTCCCTCAAAAGCTGTATACAGTCGTCACCTATGCCCACTTCCTTCAATATATCCCACAAAATTGCCTGATTAACGTTATCATATGCCCCGGTGATGTCTAGATAAGCTACGTATAAGGGCCTGTTTTCTATTTTTGATATTTCTATACACTGTGTAAGAACAAACAGGTTATCGTCTAACCGCCTGTCGATTCGGAATCCATTCTGGAGTTCTCCCAAAATATCATTTTGCTCTACCCACGTTTCTATTTTTAATTTTACTGCCTGCATCGCCAACCGGTATAGCACCGATGTAATGGTTAGCGGTCTATACGAGCGAATGTTATCCTTTTCTCCCCTGCCTTTATAGATTAAGTTCATTCTACTTCCCAAGCAACCACGGATATCCGCCCAAGATCCGTGGAAGCGCCTAATATCCATTGCCAAGATGGGATGGCCGACGGACGTACGCTAGGTATCCCATTGTGGACATCCGTTTCTGGAGCTTTTACGAATGTACGATGGACATCCACAGATGGATTTTCAAAAGATATTTATAAAGTTTTTTCAGTGATGCTATTAAACACCTCAGCACATAGACTCCGTGCGTGAAAGCAATGCCTTCTATCTACAAAAAGTATTCGGGAGTCTAAAGAACTAACGACATAGTTTAGGCCCCACAATAAAATAATATTGAGTATATCTTGATGAACTGGAAAATGATTTTTCCTTTTTTTTATCTTTTCGCTTGCTCGCTGTTGCTGAAAAAAGTTAATTGTTTACACCAAACCGACCAAATGCCACGCAGGCCACGCCGTTGAACTTTTTGAACACCGCGCCACCTCTACACGAACGCCTTTTCTCGTTCAGATTGAAGCCACAGAAGTGGCTGTTTCGCGCAAAGAATTAACGTGGGAAGGGGTCAAGGGGAGCGCAAACTTTCGACTGTTTATTCCAAGCTTAACGCATCGCAATATATAGGCATAGGCATGCGCGGAAAGGAAGTCACACAACGATCACGTAACGCTCTGTGCGGCGCTCTGTGCGGCGTCTTCGAACTAAGCCAAATCAATCCATGGCCAAATCCAAAAAGCATTTATGGCGGTTTGGTTGAGATCGGTTGAAATTCTTGCTCGCGTGTAGGTGCGAAAGAAGACTGTGAACATTGTTTTGTTCACGATTTTCACCGAAATGGACCAGCGACTGGAGACATTGTATAGGTAAGTAGTTTAAACTTGCTTTTCAGCTGTTTTGTGGGATTTATCGAGAGGGCTAGCTGTTGCACCGGGACCGCTAAAAAGACAAAGATCGTGTCGTCACTAACTTACGCCGTGCCGTTTCGTTGCTCTTTTGGTTCTGTTGATGCGTTGGTTACTGCCCCCACCTTTCCCCGGTGACATGGACTAACCACTGACACTGGCAATGTTACGATACTTATGCGACTTTTTCAATTGCTGTTGGCGCACTCCGTTGTGCATATAACATTGTTCAAATCCTACACTTCGCAGGGATAGGCCAGTAATCTAATTCTGACGTCTGTGGTCTCTGTGGCGAATGTAAAGCCCACTAGCTGTGACAAAAGAATAGATGTGGCCGTGGCCTGTGGAATTGTAGATACAATTACACCATTGCAAATTGGGCCCGAGAAGTGATGCTGATCGAGTCCTCCGGCTTTACACAAGGAGAGTCTAGCCTGCCTAGCTCACTTGTTCAAAACACTGATTCAATCTTGAAGCCTTTCACAGTACCTCGATGCGCAGTCTATTTATTTCGCAGGGTGATTCCACGAGAGATCGAACATGCATGTCCGGTCGATATTTTTGTTTTGTCTGGGTTCTTTCTATGTTATGCGGGCACATTCAAAGTGCACGGAACCGAAAATTTTATTTCCGAAAAACGCTCCGAGCGCGAGAAAAAAGATATTTGAAGGTGGCGGCGCGGGCGTCTTGTTTTTGCTCACCGCAATTTGGATTTCGCGGCTGAATTTAATGCGAACTATAAATGTGGCGTCGAAAATGTTTTATCTTGGTTTTAATGGGCAATACTGTGAACTACATCCATGCTTTTTTGATGCTGTCCTCCAAACGGAAAAAAATGTAAAAAAAATGTCAAACACGGCCCAAATCGAAAATGTTTGCTAAGTTTGATGCGTCTTCGCCCGTTTGCTATTTTACACAGAAACTTCAGAACTGTGTCACATATAGAAAAAGGCCTTTGAAATAATTCTGCGAAAGATCGCTTTCCTACAAGCAGCGTAAAAAAAAGAAAAAAAATAGTTAAAAGAGCAAGTTTTTTCAAAAAGGCCCATTTTCAAAAAACAAAATAAAAAAAACCCCGGTCTCAATTTTGACGAAAATTTTTTATCGAAAAGCGCTTATGTCAGTAAATGCACGGTTTCAATATCATATGTCCTCCTTCGCTTTGTTAACGAGATATAACGGGCCAAAGTGTCCCTTGCTGTGTGTTCTCACTGCAGTGCATTTGATGGTTGTTATCAGCTTGCATTGGGCGTAAATATACAGTACTAATTATTTTGCTGCAGCGAAACTTCACTCTGGTGGCCTGTCTTCAGGAAAAATGTATTCTCAGATTTTATTTGTGCCTAGCGTGTGTGGGGGGTGGGCAGCTTCCGCTCTTTAAAGGACTACGCATACGCAGTTTGCAGCCTGCAACCTTGCCTAGAGCATACTTTGGAAGTGAATTAAAATATATTCTTAGCGTTTGCTGTGTCCAACACATCGTACTGAGTGTCTTTGCATACAAAGGAAGCCTACAGCAGGCTTTTTATGGCCTCAAAATTTGCTCAAGATTTGGTGGGACTGCCCCTTTAAGCACTGTACATTAGTGGTTCAAGCTCAAACCAGCTAAATCTTGTCAGTGTAATTCATCTACTTGTCAGCACATCACCAGAAGGAACCTTGACCACTTTATCTTACATAGATTGCAGCAGCCAAAATTAGAAGCTGATCGGACACACACATGAGCACATATGTTCAATCTGGCCCTTTGAAATGGAGGTTCAGTTTCTTAACTGCATGCATATGTACTAGCTTTGTTTATATATGATCACAGTCTTGCCTAACTGCACTTAAAAAATGTTGTTGGAAGTATACAAACTGTGTTTTTCATAATTCTACCTGCTCTTCTGTTGATGATAGTGGTGCAAGGGTTAAAGAAGAGAATAAAGGGAGTGGAAAGAAAAACCACCGTTCTAGACTAGAAACAGCTGCAGTTTCTTGACCTATAGTTTCACGAGAGCCTCTTAGGCCACATACTTTCACATTATTTTTTTTCCTGCACTGTTTCCATCGAAGCCTTTATATATGTGCACATTTTCACGAAATGTGAGTTAGGCACTTTTTCCGTATACTCCCTTTCTTCTTAAACCCTAAGAAAGCCATTAAAACGTCGAAAAAGGAAAAACTGAGAGGCAGAAACAGAGACATGAAGCAGAGAGGTGGCTACTAACAACTGAGATTTATTTCGAACAAACACCTCCTCCTATAAGTCCGTACAGAGCATGCTGAAAAGCACCCTTCTAGATCACTGCGCCAATCTTACCCATGAAAGTCACCACTGTTCAAGAAAGTCACACTCTTTCCTGGTCAAAAAAAAAAAAAAAAAGCTGCACTTACACATTTTCCCGGACCAAGTTTCCAGATATGGTATGCCTCAATCTCTCTTTCACGCTGCGTCTTAGCCTTACCTACAACGGATACATTTCCAAACATGGGTGTACAATCGCACTGCTTACATTGTAGCGTAAGGTTGCCACCACTGCCAGAGGGTAGATTTCCATGCTCCCGCATACGAATGTTAATACATCGACCAAATTGTTCAATGTATTGCTTATCACAACTAAGCGGAGTGCTATACACCACACCTGTGTCACATGCGCAGTTGACACGTTTGTTTCTCTGCTTTGTGTGCCGAGCTGCGCAGCCCTCTTACACAGACCTGCCAGTTTGCGTGGTGCGGAACAGACCAATCTGGTATCATTTCAGGCAGCAGCCTCTTTCAACCTTTGTGAGATACTCTGTACGTACGGCATAACTAGCAGGTTCTTTTTCTTATGGTGTCGAACATCACGATCACTCCTGTGAAACCTCCCACTCTAAACTAGTTAAAAGGGCTATCGCCAATTTATGTTTCTCAAATGCTGTGGCTAGGAGCTGCACCCATCAAATGCAATATAGCGTTGTTCAGCAGCAATACAGGCTCTGGCGGCAGGCTATCCTAAGACTTTGATCACGTAGCACTGTGGCTGAATATTTGTTCATAGCATCTCAGATTGAAACAGAGTAGTGATTGTGATGTTCGAGACCATAAGAAAAAGAACCCGGTGGTTACGCCGTACGTACACGATATCTCACACAGGTTGAAAAAGGTTGCTGCCCGAAATGATACCAGATTGGTCTGTTCCGCACCAAGCAAAACTTGCAGGTCTGTGTAACAGGGTTGCGCAGCACGGCACACAAAGCGGAGAATGCGACATCAAATATCAACTGCGCATGTGACACGTGTGGTGTATAGCATTCCGCTTAGTTGTGATAAGCAATACATTGGACAATCTGGTCGATGTATTAGCGTTTGTTTGCGGTAACATGTAAATATACCCTCTGGCACTGGTGGTAACCTTTCGCTACAATGTAAGCAGTGCGATTGTACACCCATTGTAGGTAAGGCCAGAGTCCTTCAATGCTTTTCTGGTCACGAAACTTCACCGTCACTCTATGGGGAGAGCTTGCTATGTCGCCGCAGTAACCCACGAGGCGGCGCTAGGAGCGCGCAGGGGGCATTGAGGATAGCTTCGCTGCGTAGGGAGAGCTGGTGACCTGAGGAATGCGGCGGCATCGGCGTTCAGTTTTCATCGTTTCTCTAAATTTGTGTGACTGACGACTGTGCGAATTGTGTGCGAGGACACGGATGGTGTACGTGAGCGACGATGCCCAAGACATGTTGTGTACCGGGTTGCCGCTCCGGCTACAGAGGCACGAGCGAAAAGGTGTCGTTATTGAGTTTACCGAGGGACTGCGACGATAGACGTCAGACTCTGCCCAGGCGGCGCTGCGAAAAACGCCGCCACCAGCGCTCTCATCGCCGCCCTCGCCATAACTGGGTAGTGCAAAGAGAGCCGCCCGCAAGCGAATGTGCGTAGGCCGCTATAGAAACCCCCTCTTTCGTTGGTGTTGAGGCGCGGTTTCCTGAAAATCAAGGACCTGGAAAGCTTCTTCCGTCAATCCACCCTCGCTTCAGAAAAGTAGGAAGCACATCAAAGTGAACTGCGGGTACAGTGCAAAAGATGTTTCAGTTACTTCGGCGTGCTGCAACTCGCAAGCGCAAGCGAGCATCGCATATGACATCGAGTTCGAGGCACTCCGACGTGCGTCCCGTAACGCCTAAATGCGTTAAATTTGGGCATATACGAAGTGATGAAGTACATATACACGAGCAATATCTTACGATCAGTGGTACGAAGCTCGCTTTATCAGGCACGAATGGCCCCGGCGATTTTCGCCTTTGCAGTTGCATTCTTCATCCATCTCTCGCTTCTTGTGCGTTGAACTAGTTTATTACGCATCCTGGAATGTACTGTTGGCGGTTGTCTTCCGTTTGTATATACTGCAAATGGGGATACGTGCGTGTCCACTTTCTCGGTGTGCAACGAAAGGCAAAACTGTGGCCTCCGAGATGGCTCCGGCAATCGCGGAGACCACGGGCAAGAAAAACCTGACGGTGGTCACGATTAAAATTTTGCGATTTACTTGTATGACGCACGTGTAAGCATTTGCTAGTTAAAGCCGGTACTTTGAGCCTTCAGTGCGTACAATATGCTGTGTGGCGACGACCAGTTCAGATTATGGGTGGTCGCGGAACATCGCGCGCTTCACCAGTCTGCATTTAACAGCTGCACGGCGCGCACTGCGGTCTCAGGCTCTGCTGAGCGTCATAGTCAAGGTTAGCACGGTACTACGTAAAGGCTGCTTAAAACAATAACAGGAGACCCACATTATCCCACTTTCTCATGCGACCGGTTGTGGAGAACGCGAGTAATTCGCTTACCCAATACGTTCGCAATGGCCCGTATCCAGCGCTCTCACCGTTCTGCTTCGTGCAACAGCTACGGAAATCGGTAAAACTGAAGTCCTTTACGTTCGTGGCAATTCACAACGCAAGAGTAGCGTCGACTGAGGCCTTCCTTCGAAGCGCGCGGAGCTGTTGCGTCTGCTCTTGTTTTCGCCGTCGTTCTGGCAAGCACTTCATGGCGGTTTGGTTGCGCGTCCGGCTAGCGGAGAGAATTTCGTAGCTCTTTTTCTGAGTGTTCAATGCGCCAACACACCTAATATTTAGCGCAATCGTTGTTTCGCACTCGCTAGTTGCACCTGGTTGCACAGCAAACTGTGCAAGGGAGCCGGACTTTGCACTACCCAAAACTGCTCCGACAGGTGGCGCTACGTGTCTGCAAAACTCCAGAGTCTGACGTCTATAGAGAGAAATGGAAACGTGCGATACCGCGACAGGAAGCTGGCGGATTTAACTTCGAATCTGAACACGTGAGAGTGTGCGAGAAACATTTTGACGCAACCGATGTTATTCGAACGGACGACTTCGTAGTGAATGGTGAAAATGTGTTGTTGCAACGCGAGAAGGCAAAGTTGCGGGCCGGCGCCGTTCCTCGCCTGTTCAAAGGATGGCCGGCGTACATGAGCAAGCCGAAGCCGCGATCCCGGTCAGCGAGAATAAAGCCAGCAGCTAAAAGGTGTCGACTGTCCTCACCTGACTCTCCTATAGAAAACATTCTGCCATTTTCAAGCACGGGAACGTCCGATACAACCGCAGCTGGCGATGAAGGTAAGCTAAATATCTTCTCATGACCTCGCTTCTCGTTTCGTCCATCTGTCTGCTGCTACCAAATGCCTTGGGCAATTAAATTGTGCTTTGTATCGCCCCCTCAGATGCGACAGTGGACGTCGAAGTGTGCACGGGCACAGCCTGCCAAACAGATGAACTCGTCTGCTCCTTTTCGGAGTTGCAGGCCGTGAAAGGCCAGCTCCGGAGTGCGACGCAGCAACTTCGCCGGTGCCAAATGAAGCTCGCAAAGATGACCGTGTCGGTGAACAGACACAAACGACAGGATGAAGACATCCAGAAGCTCTCCGCTCGCGAAAAGTTGATATTTGATCAGTGGCTGATGAAAGCGAACGCGAAGTCTCCAACAGCCGTGAGGTAAGCTAGTGAGACGCGAGCAAATGTTCTATTACGTACATCGGTCTCTGCCTCTGTAGTGTGTATTTCAATCATTTTTAAAGACTCCGATGTGACCATAGCGTACACACCAAAAACATCTAGTGATTTGTGACCCAGTAAGCTTGATAGTCTGTCTGGTAGAAAGAAACATATTTTCAAGAAATATGCCACATCTTTCTCCAAAAAATTGTCATCTGTCCTTTTGAGGAGACTGTGTGCTTATTAAAAGCAAGAGGATGCAGTTAAGTACCACTTGGCTATCATCAAACATAAGTTTATATGCATTTTGTTAATTGTTTTGCATTTAATTAGGCAGTGCACTTTCTTTTTGCATTGTGGTTTGTGTTTGCACGGATGTCAGCATTGTTATAAACCAGCAACTCTTCTATGGTAGTATTCGACTGCTCGAGCAATCCTTTTATTCGTTGCTTGTGACGTTTGCGTGTGCTGCTTTAAGTGTAATGCGAGAGGTAATTCTTTCGGTGGTGGTAGCCTGTGCCATATCCAGCAGCAGATGCATGCAGCTCACTACGGCAGGTGTACTTTGTAACGTCATTTGGTTGCCTCATTATATATGCACTGTGCATGCTAATGCACGAGGAATGACTGCACATGTGCATCAAACATTCTCTTTCTTGTATTTCTAAGTTTTGCCTTACTCTCGCATTAGTTTTAACAGCGGTGTGCTTCCTGCACGTGCTGGCTTTGTAAATATATTTCTTACATTAGTTAAGTTTAAAAAGGACACGGTGTGCAAACGCTGACACAAGAGAGAAGTCAAGACACCACAAATGCCGTTCAGTGTTTCTTTAGTCACTTTAATTAGTTAAGTGTTATTTTCGCAAGTTACTGGTATTTTTAGGTTCTTTCCAGATTATTAAGTGCTTTGCATTGTTGTCTTGTTTGACTAGTTTCAAAAGTTTTTTTTTTAATTCTCATTTACTATGTGTCATGCTAATTTTTGTGTATTTATATTGTACTTCAAAGTTTGTTTTGCTTTTTTTCAATAGCCTGCTTTGTTCATGTGCCGGCAATATTGAGAATTTTCCTACGCTAGGAAAATGCCATCCACAGCATTCTGTTTGCTGAGCTGTTTTTCCAATAAAAGTTTTCTCTCTTTCTCCTTCAATCGTAGCATTCTTGCTTTGTTTATTGTAAGCTAGTGACTCGACCTTGCGATGTTCTCAAACATGCGCATTGAAATAAGCAATCAGTGAAGTATAGACGCAATGGGCGTTAGTGTTTCCTCAGCTTGGCATGTTTTAGGGTACTTTGCCCCTTGTCACATTTTTCGCATTTTGAATAAATCGAAAGTGCAACGAACCTGTGCTTGTCAACATGTATGCTGATTTTCTCTACATTAGTGAAACGCGGCTTCGTTTCATTTAATCAGGTCACCCCAGTGCAATCTTCATTAAGAAATTAGTTTAGTCGCGCCATGCAAACGTAGCCCGTCCAGCAGGCTGAGTAACTCATGTTGTGGTTTGTAAAAGTGCCACCAGCTCAAAGACGGGAGATACCCGAGTGCCCTTGCGTAGCTGCACAATATAAAGGTGCGACACACTTTCGCTCGTGCAATGTCTGTGTAGCATGAACTTGTGAAATTTACACGTAGGAAATGAGCACAGCGTGGTTACAATCTCTGGAGGTAAGACTACAGGTAAAACCAAGAGATCGGTTGGTATTCACGCGGCACATGGACGTTACCTTGCGAAAGCTTCGTCATTCCAGATTTCAAGTGCTGCCGAAGCTCTGTGAGGTAGGCTGCAGCGGACTGAATGATTGTAAACTGTAAACAGGTATGCAAAGCTTTTCTTTTTTTTTTCTTTTTTTGTAATGCGGTCGTATCAAACTCCCGCGGCTTAGGTGGTCTGATTGTAAACAGCGCGATCGGCGCTGG
Source organism: Rhipicephalus appendiculatus (assembly GCA_030522465.1). Classification (NCBI taxonomy): domain Eukaryota; kingdom Metazoa; phylum Arthropoda; class Arachnida; order Ixodida; family Ixodidae; genus Rhipicephalus; species Rhipicephalus appendiculatus. Next base: position 18,897 of record JALIZH010024093.1, read on the forward strand.
CTCGACTCTCGCTGTGAGACTTCAGTTCGCGAGTTGGTGCATTCTTGAGGTTTGCGAAGGGCCACAAATCTAAGTAAATATCCTTTGCCTGAATAAACACTCTCGTGCACCATTGCCTGAGGCAAGGAACCGCGCTGGAACGACGTATGCAGCGAATATTGCTTCATCGGCACGACTTGATCCATTGCAGCCTTGCTATCTTTAAAAAGATACGCGAAAGTAAGTTTTTCTCTCGCTTATGCATTATTCACATTGTATGTCAGGTGAAGTATGAATGGTAGTTTAATTATTGCGGTTTGGTGCAACACAAGCTGTTGCCTCGAACCGGCACAGCATTCAGCCGAGCGCAGCGCGCTCGCACGGATGCCCCCTCGTTGACTGCAGCGACCCTAGCGGCAGCTTTTGTCCCTGTATGAAACTGCGGGCGGAGTTTCGTGACCAGAAAAGCATTGAAGGACTCTGCTAAGACGCAGCATGAAAGATAAAAAATTGAGGCGCACCTTATTTGGAAACTTGGTCCGGAAAAATGTGTAAGCGCAGCTTTTGTTTCGTTTGTGACCAGGAAAGAGTGTGACTTTCTTGAACAGTCGTGACTTTCATGGGTAAGATTGGCACAGTGATCTAGTAGGGTGCTATTGCGCATGCTCTGTACGGACTTAGGAGGAGGTGTTTTTTTTAAATAAACGTCAGTTGTTAGTAGCCACCTCTTTGTTCAATGTCTCTGCTTCCGCCTTTCAGTTTTTCCTTTTTCGACGTTTTAGTGGCTTTCTTAAAGTTAAAGTATGTACCAACTTGCCTAACAAGCAACTCTTGAATGCCTTTCTTCTCGCTCCTTACTCACCACACATAAATTAGCTGAGGAATCCACTTTGCTAAAATATTTTTTTTCCTTTTTTACGCCATTATTGTTGTTTAGACAAAGAAGGAATGGGATATAGAGGTAAACTTACAATATGGAATTTTTTATGGCACAAATGAAAAAAAAAAAGGACGACAAAGCAGGAAGTCATCAAGGGCTTGTCTACTGTTAGACACAACCTCATGAAATCAACAGTCAAGAAGTCAAGGAAAGCATAGGGGACATTATTTGTAGTCTTTTAACTGTAATGCAGTAATTGTGATATATGATGTAAAGAAATTAAGGTGAATGAAAAGACAACATGCCGCCCATAGGGAGCGAATGTACAACGTTCGTATAATGCGTCGGATGCTCTACCAATAAGCTTCAGCAGAGGTCATCCATCTGTCTACTTTATTGGGTACTATATCTGTGTATGTAAGTGTGGGAGTGTTAGCCAGTACTGCTCGCAGCCATGACTGCGAGTATGGAACACACTTCTTTTTAATGTGATATAGTGTTAAAGAGCGCGTTTCGTAGAAATTCTAATGTCATTGGCGACGGTGGTGACATTGGTTGTGAGTGAAAAATCGCCACTGTCCATGAGCAAAACTTCAAAATAGATAAAAACAAATAATAATAAAAAAAAAACTCCCGCTGAGTGATGATCAAAATCAGGTCTTCTGCATGCAAGCTGGTGTTCTATCACAGAGCTATGCCAGTGCCTGAAACTGCTTCATGAAAAAACAGAATGTCATGTAGTGAGAGGGGTCTGCTTGTAATGTTGTGTGGCAGAATCGTAGCATCACACCAGGCTTCAAAACATGAATTGCGCAATGAGTGGGCAGTTTAAAGCTGCCCATCCATTAAAAAAGTGCGCAGGTGCTCCTGGCACCTTACAGATGCATAGCGGGCACTTCACAACCGTACTTGCAGTAGACATTCTACGATAGCTTCAAGCGGCCAATGTTACTCACGCAACGTTAATGTTCCCTTCCTTGCGGCACTGTTGAAGGTGGTGCACACGGGGCCCTATTACGGTATCATGTTCTACTCTTGAAGAAGAAGCTCAAGTGACCTCCAATTTTTTGCCACTTGGTGCCACATAGTACGCGATTATTTTACGGGTTGGCCACTGGCCGATAATTCCTCGTTATGAGTTAACATTCATTCATAGCGGGAGTCTTGTTCCATCAGACTTACTGCCTTCAGGTAGTATGCGAGGGTTTATTGATAAGGTGCCAGCCCATTAAACGATCGGGTGCGACATTTCGCCAGGTGGCAAAAAAAAAGTGTGTTCCACACTCGCAGTTGTAGCTACAAGCGGCTAAAACTCCCTGGTTTACATGCAGAGAAATACCCAATAAAGTGCACGTAGGGATGACCACTGCCTGAGTGCAATTGGTATAGCTTCGAATGTGTTATCCAAAAGTTGTAGGTTTGCTCCCCTGCGGGCAGCAAGTTGTCTTTTCGTCCACTTTTCTTCTTTCCTCACTTTTATAATTACTACACTATAAATAATGTCTCCTATACTTTCCTTGTTGCATGTTGGTTTCATGAGGCAATGAAAAAAAGTGGACATGTACAACACAGATTGCAGCAGTCGTATAGTTTGTTTTGTGAACAGTAGGGCATACACTCACAATATTTTTCTCTTCCAGGTGTCTCCAAACACAATTGTGACAGCTACAAGACAACTATCACCACTAGGAAGGCTTTTGAGCTTGTCTCATGTGCTGCAGGAATAGCCAGACACAACTACTCTTTGAAGAAAATAAACCTCTTGAGCATTCTGTAGACAGATTACATAATAAGGAATCCTTTACACATTACTAAATCCTTATGCAGTGTGTAAAGAGACTGGGCATCGTGGTATGGGTCAAAAGAGCAAATAGACAAGTTAAGTGCCACGAGAAGAGGAAGAACACAGGCATTGGTGTCACAAGGCACATGCCAGCATTTGTTGCTGCTCGGTATTAGAGACCAGCTAGTTCTTGCTGGACGTTTAGTCCAGAGCCAGACAATGTATGACACGGAGCACCGAAGTTATGTGCTCTTGCTGGAAATCTGATTCAGAGACCAGGCGAGGTGGTCCGTCATACCAGGAAACCAGGTGAGGTGGTCTACTGTACTAGGGACCAGGCAAGGTGGCTGCTGTTCTGTTTGCTTTTCCAGGTAGCTGCTGTTCCATCTGTTGTTCCGAGTGGCTGCTGCTGTTTTGGGCTTTCTGTCGGTGGCAAGCATTGTAGCTGGGCTTACTGTGCTACTCTAGAGGCCACAGTGGAGTCTTTTGCTGCCACTTCTGCAGCTCCCAGGTATGCTGTGCTGTGGGTAGACCCATGGTGACGTCCGCAAGTCAAGCAACTCTTCAACTCAAAGGATTCGTCGTGTGCATGGGCTCTCACCACAAAGACAAGGAACGGCGAGAGGCAGTATTTACATTTGTACAAACATTTTATCTTACCAGTACCAATACATGATAAGCTACTTTCTTTTGAGTAATATTTGATGTGAAAAAATTTGTATTTTATTTATCTGTAAATATATATAATTTATTTGACTGAGTGCACTTCGGTTTCAATCGCGTCCTTGGTGAGTGGCTCTGGGCCCACACCATTATGCTTTCCATCACACTTAGGCGTTGTTTAGCGCTCACAGGGTTGAAACTGTGCAACTTAAAACTAAGTTATCAATGCAATTTCATTTCTAGCATCTTCAATTCGTGTCGTATTGGAGTAAATTCAACTTTAACACTCATATCAGAGGCAATATTACTTTTGGTGGCCAGATTTGTAGCAACATGACGCAGTTAGCTTTAGCAATTTTGCATACCAGTCGTTATTCTGACGCAGACACTTGGGCTAGTTGGTGATAACTTGGGCATCTGAACAAATGTAAAGGAACGCTCGTGTAAGGAATATACTCGTAGACGCCCTTCCTGTCTACGAGTCTCTTCCTTATTTGAGTGTTGCTTTGTGCTTGTGTTAATATGTCTGCCGTGTTTCAATCTGTGAGCACTGTACTGTCGGCCGCAAAAGTTTGCGGGATTTGCAGCGCGTGGCGGAGCGACGAAAAACTGCATCGCTGCGTCACCTACCGTGACGCGGCGGGTGTTGAGGATATCAGCCTCAGTTGCTGGATCCGGATAAGATCCAGCTACTGAGGCCGATATCCTCAACACCCGCCGCGTCACGGTAGGTGACGCAGCGATGCAGTTTTTCGTCGCTCCGCCACGCGCTGCAAATCTCGCAAACTTTTGCGGCCGACAGTATACATTCAGGCACAACATACGTACAAGGTCCAAAATATGTCCACGAAGGGATCCCATTCTGGATCTCCGGTGGATGTGCGAAAATGTTTTTTTGAATATCTGTCGGACATCCGATAGAACTCCAGCGGAGATTTACGGATCTCCAGTGGATATCCATTACAGCCGAAACGGATATACATCGGATTTCCGAGGGATATCTGTGGTTGCTTGGGTTTTTCGCCAACTGTCTGGTATTTCCCTCTCCTGTAAGCACTTTTCTACGGCTTTCAGCAGTGCTTCTTTAGTGCTATGTCCTAGTTCGTTAATGATGCTGACGGGAACCCCATCTAAGCCCGGAGTAGTGCGCTTAGGAATTTTTCCTTCGGCCTTCTTCCAATTGAAATTCTCAAGTACTACATCTTCCTCGGTTGTACTCTTCTGTATACTTTTACTCACCGGGGGAATCCCCTGGGCGACCTTTTTAAACGAATCGGCTGTTACCTTTCGGATGTAACCTAGCGCTTCATACCCTTCCAATTGATTTCCTCCTTCATCTACCATATGTTGTTGCATTGTGACAGACTTCCTACCTAGCGCTTTTAGGTGGCTCCAAAATATCCTAGGCGCGGCCTTCTTTTCGCGAATCTCTGTCATCCAGCGTTCACTTTCGCCTTTAATTTTTGCCTCGACTAATTTCTGCACAATGGATTTTTGCTCTAAATATATTTCCCATACTTGGTTGACTTCATGCTGTGGCCGCTTCTCCTTTTTTGCCTGTCTGTGCTGCCGTGATGCCTCACGTCGCTTCTCGATCGCATCCCGGATTTCTTTGTTCCACCAACTTTTTGGCTTTCTCTTTCCTTTCCAAGAAATAGTTTTCTTCTCTTTTTCTGTTTCTTTCGTGATTACATGTAGTAGCTCACTATACTTCCAGTCTTTGCCTGGCAGTTTGTCTACTTCTTCCTCGACTCTTGCGGCTATATTTGTTATTTGTTTCTCATTTAAATACGAGCTGCCAATGTTTGATTCTAGATTCTTATTTTCAGTTTTATATCCCATTTGTAATGTTATGCGTTTATGATCACTACCCAAGCTGTTAATGCCTTCCTCGTCTATTCTCATCTCTCTAAGTTTGTCATATATTCCTTCTGTCATGAGACAATAATCAATGCTCGATTGCCTGTTTCCGACTTCCCACGTGATCTGTCCCTCACACTTAGGCCCCGCGTTAACTATTTCAAGACTATGTTGCTCGCAGAGATCTAGCAATAACTTGCTATTGGAGTCTGAATATCCGTCAAGGTCATGTATGTGAGCATTCATGTCCCCTAGAAGGATTATTTCGGCATCATGACCAAATTCTTTAATATCGGTGCTTATGCATTTCACTATCTCCAGATTCTTTTCTCTGCAGTTATTCCCCGTCCATAAGTAAGCTACACCTAACCACGTTTTCTTTCCACCTACTGTGCCCGAAACCCATAGGTGCTCTGAACACGTTTGCTTCACTCTGTCCCATTTTGGTCTGCTATGAATTAGCATTCCAACGCCCCCCACCTCTCCTTTCTGATATGATCCTGTTGCATCCTTCCCAAACATAATTGTCAATATGTGGTGGCTCTTCCAAGTCTCTAAGGTGTGTTTCTGTAACCGCATAAACACCTATCTGTTCCTTGTTTAACTGTCCCTCAATCTCTAACCATTTGGCCTTTTTTCTGCCACCCTGCATGTTAATGTAACCAATTGCGACACGCGCCTTCTCCCTTCTTTTACCTTTTCTCTGGTTTTTCGCTATACTACCTGTCCCAGAGTACCCCTGGTTGTTGCCCTCATTACACGCTACCCTGGACACCGAAGGGCCCGCGTGCCCTCCAAAAAAGCTACTGCGCGTCCTGCAAGTCGCCAACCCACCTCATGACCAAGCCTCCTATTGAAGTGTATTCCGTCTCTTCGAAAACCACCCCACCTGTGCACCTCTCTGTTTATTTCCACTACCTCGATGCCCTTCTCTCGACTCACCTGCCATATCTCTTTGTTTGCGTCGACAACCGCTCTTTGCAGGTTGCCGTCACGCACCGGTACCTCCGGTATTGTGCATACCACTATCTGCACCTGAGGGAAAATGGCGCGCATGTCATCAACCCCTTTCGCCAATGTGGTCGCTAGTTCGGCTGATTCTTAGTATAGTACACATTTTTACACGCAGGCGGGGCCACTTGTCAGATTCACGGAAGCGACATTCGCGTAGGAACACAATTATGTAGTGCGCTCTGTCGTGATTGGCTGAGGGCGCACGTACCTGCCACTGTACTGCCAACAGCTTGTGAAACGGAGTATAGTGCGCTCTGTCGTGATTGGCTGAGGGCGCACGTACCTGCCACTGTACTGCCAACAGCTTGTGAAACGGAGTATAGTGCGCTCTGTCGTGATTGGCTGAGGGCGCACGTACCTTCCACTGTACTGCCAACAGCTTGTGAAACGGAGTATAGTGCGCTCTGTCGTGATTGGCTGAGGGCGCACGTACCTTCCACTGTACTGCCAACAGCTTGTGAAACGGAGTATAGTGCGCTCTGTCGTGATTGGCTGAGGGCGCACGTACCTGCCACTGTACTGCCAACAGCTTGTGAAACGGAGTATAGTGCGCTCTGTCGTGATTGGCTGAGGGCGCACGTACCTGCCACTGTACTGCCAACAGCTTGTGAAACGGAGTATAGTGCGCTCTGTCGTGATTGGCTGAGGGCGCACGTACCTGCCACTGTACTGCCAACAGCTTGTGAAACGGAGTATCTGTACTGCCAACAGCTTGTGAAACGGAGTATACTCCGTTTCACAAGCTGTTGGCAGTACAGTGGCAGGTACGTGCGCCCTCAGCCAATCACGACTCCGTTTCACAAGCTGTTGGCAGTACAGTGGCAGGTACGTGCGCCCTCAGCCAATCACGACAGAGCGCACTACATAATTGTGTTCCTACGCGAATGTCGCTTCCGTGAATCTGAGAAGTGGCCCCGCCTGCGTGGAAAAATGTGTACTATACTACTCAACCTTTTAATTTTGTAACAGGTGGCGCTAGGCACCATGTTGATCTGTTGTTTATTTTTGGACGCGCCGACTTCCGTTCCAAAGGAACTGACTTTGTCTATTAATATTTAGTGTGACTTGTTCCTATGAATTTTCGTCACATCAGAGCTTTTTTGAATTGTTTACGCCACAGGTATAGAAAAAATATGTACTTTAAGTCAATTAACGAGCGAATCATGGAATCAATCAATCTGATGCTTTATTTTCCAACATAAAAATGTTTTTTTTTGTTTTTTATGTTTGCTACTCTCACTACAACAGTACTGAATGATGCCGTCCTGTACGCACCACGTAATGATTGCCATGAGCCTGTTAGAAAGGTTCACATCTCATCGTCCTCATCACAACTTTAATCTGGCGTCGCAGATCCGCAGAAACCGGCGGTGACATTGCACAATGTGCGTCGCTTCTATGAGAAATGCATTCCGACAGCGTTCCTTGTATTTGAAGCCAAGCTGCTCCAGCATCCTCTGCATCGTCGTTGTGGATACGGTCGGTAGCGTCTCGTCCTCTTCGAAACGCTGCACCACCTTGGCGATAGCTGGAATTTCACCTCTCTAAAAAACGACGTACACCGCCCATCGAAAAACGCTCAGGTCAAAATCGTCCAGCTTCTTCACCCGATCACGGCATTTCCAATAAAACGCTTGTTCGGTGGTAGGACTCTGCCCGCGTTCCCCGCCAGCGCTTTCCACCGATAGAGCGTTCGCTCGCTCACCTGGATAGGTTTTTCCGTCCTCTTGGTGAGTGAATCCAAGCTTGCACATTGCCCGCACTCGACGCGACGCGCTAGCGTTTAAAGCTATCTGCTTAGCCACCTTAGGAAAATCGCGCACACTCGATGGATGGCTCATCGGTGACAGTTTGTTGGACGCGTTGCAGACACACAACCAACTCGGGCGACGCCATGTTGCCGAAAAGCGGCGCATCACCACCTCACAACAAGCCTCCGCTCAGCCGCGTCCATGCGGGCTTTTTCTATTAATTTCACGAATTATTAAAACACTTTGGACGCTTTAAAACATCAATCCGTACCATACTGTCACGTTATGCGTTTGTAGTGTGCAAAATAGTTCTGGATTGCTAAAATATTTGAGGGACTATTTGCTGTGCTCACACAACCCTGATTGGACGAGAGAGCTCTACCTTTGGCTGCACTGCCAACAGCTTGCGAAACGGAGTATACAAGGGTGCATTCAACCCCTTCAACAACAATGAAGAGCCTACCGCATGTGCGAAAGAGGCAGCTCGCAAACGCACAGAAGCAAGAAGAGGGAACAGAGAGAGAGGGAGGCCTTTCGTATGGACATCCGACCCGCGCAAGCCGAAATGGTCGCCAGCGTCTCTGTCGGGCTTTGTAGTCGTAGTGATCTTTTTTTTTCTTTTTTTTTTTTTGTGGCCGCGTCTGTTCGGGGTTCAAAGAAAAAGCACAGGAAAGAAAAATGAAACACATTAGTAATCTCAGTTCTGATGGCACCAGACGATCTCTTCTAACGTTACACTTATGCAATCATAGGCTGCTGCCAATATTCGTCATTTCCATGCTCGCAACAGTTCTAGCGAGCGCCACTACGTGCTGATGCGTTCGGCAGCGATGTAGTGATTTTATGTCGTGATTAAAATACTAAATCGTTTGATATCGGCGCTTAGACCTATGCTAAAATTATCGCCAGCCATCACTCTACGCAAAACACAAATAAAAATAGGGGCTTTAAAAGTGTTGGAGGGCCCCTTTAAGACCGAGCCTTGTCGGCGTGCGGCGTTGTCCGTGCTCACAGCACAGCTCTTTGTAAAACAGCTTGTGCCGGCCGTACTACTATGTTTTGCCTTGCCTGAGACAGCCTAAAAAGCACTAGGGTCTTTATAATTGCGTACCTTATAATGTATTTGCTAATAAAGAACACACGTCCTGACACTTACATATTAATGTTGTGCCTCAGGAATGCGTAGTATTTGCTTTTTGATTGAATATGTTCACAAATATGAACGTGAACACCAGTTCAAGATGGCTGGGCGTTCAGAAAGAAGTTAAACTTTGGCCGAGAAACTGAATCGGATTGCCGACAGACAGACACACGGACATACAGACCAAGATTTTTGCGTTTAAAGGGGCCATGACACCCAATTTTCGACCGTAATCTGTGTTATGTAAGTTGATCCTTGTACGTTCACAGACAAGCTGGCGAAATTTTAGCGTATTTGGTCGTGCCGTTAATTTATAATTGAATATTTTTAAAACGAGCGAGCGGCCTGAGAGTCGGGCAACACTGGCACGCTCGCTAGCCGTGACGTAACGAGTAGTTTGCTGCGCCAGCGTCTGCACGGTCTGCATTCCGTGTTCCATGTTCAGCTGCGCGTGCAAACGAGCTATTTCTGCTTTTCTCAACTTGCCTCTGGAACTAAATGGCTTGCAGCGGTTGAAACAGCAACAGAGCAACACTCGCAGTGAACGCACTGACCGCGTGTGGAACGTAGCAGACGACGTCACTGCTCTTCGCAGTTGGCAAAATGGCAGTCGCAGGCGGTGGGCGGAGTTTACAGCCGACGACTTCCTCGGCTTATTCTGGACTGAAATAATCTTTTACAGTCTAGTTTTCACACGTGTACAAGCATATTTGACCCTCTACCTTCGTTTTTCGCCAAAAACCGCAAATTGTTGGGTGACCATGTCATGGCCCCTTTAAGTATCGTCTTTAAAAAAACTTCAGGTTAGATCCGATCGAAGAACCATTGGCTCTACATTTCACGGACCACAAAGCGGTGATAATGAAAGGAAAGCGAAATCCAGAACTCAATACGACACACCAATTATGACCAAAATAAAATTGTATATAATGTATACACGCGTTGTCACTCATTTCCATGAGCGAGTGGGCAATGTCACGGGAGATTCACGGTTACCGAACAATCGCCGTGCTTCGCCCACTCATCATCATTCACTTCGTGGATATGCGTGGATTTTTTTCATCTCGCCTAGCATTGTCAGTGATGCAGATCTAATCCAGTCTTCGAAAGAACAGTAATTTTGTATCGTCATATCCTAATCAGACCACGTGAGCAATTTCGGCGACCTATCACACCATAAAGAACGCAGCACTCTGTGTAAGTCAAACCGGACGCGTGTCTGGTTAACCTTCCTGTCTTTCCTTCCTTTCCCTCTTCCTTCCTTCTCTATCGTTGCAAGACAAGGAACTCAACGTTATTAATCGATGTGTACACGCTCCTTTGTTGTTTCACTTATTTTGTGTCTCTGTGGCATGCGCGATGCACCTCCATATTTATATGTGTTTTTTCGCACGTGCAATGAACTATCTGTCGTGAGTGAGCGCTTGTGGTGGGTCTATTGCTTTCCTTGCCCTGCTTCTTTCTTTCTGCGGTCTAAGTTTTATTCCAAGTGGTAGTTATGGTGCCAAGGAATATTGCTGGCGCTTGTCGTTTATTGTGCGACGCGCACGCTGTCTACAGTGAAGTGATCTTATTTTACTAAACGCCGACTATACTTTCAAGCTTATACTCTATAAATATCGGAGCCCCACATTGTACTCGTCGACAGCCCGATCGACGTTGGTTCCAAACGCATGCGGGAATTATAGACTGCTCCTGCACTTCATAGGCAACCGAGTTATATCTTTTTTATTGCATTTATGCCGTAAGGCGTACTGGTGCCAAAAAAAATAATAATAATAAAAGGTGACGCTTCTGAGCCGCTCAGCTGATGCAACAGTGGGACAGATGGAAATCGCAGAGAAGAAGAGAAGCCGTCGCAGCTGTTATTGGTTGAATTAGGCTGCAACAAGTTGCACCTTGCCAAATACACTTTATCTAAGAAGCGAATTGGCACGGCGCAAGCAGGAAGCTAAAGCGTGAGGCCCGCGCTAAAGTGAGCTAGAATAGCTCACTTTACCCGCGCGCTCGTCGCGGCGGCTGCTGCGGCGTACACACTTCTCCCATGAGCGCTTGGGCGCCCGTTGGGGGGCGCTCGTGTGCTTGAAAAAGGTCTAAATGTCGTACAGAGTCCGTACCCAGAGAGAGAATCTATAGGGATTTTTCGATCTAGGGACTTGCGATGGTGGTGCCGTCGGTGCCGTCACTTCAGGCGCTGCGCCGTGCTCCCGACCGGGCTGCAGAAATTAGGCGCCTTTTCCTTCTTCGAACCACAACAACCACCACCACTTCGTAGCGGAGGTTTTTGGAACGCTGCTTCGCCGGCCGGTGTGGCCCGATATCGCCGTTATTTTCTCGAGCTATATAGCGCCCTGCTGGAGCGATTTTCAGCGTTCGTCTCTTGTCTCTGCTTCGACGACGATGGACGATGACCGCGCGAGTCCTGCAGCTTTCGTTTCGGCAGCGTAGTACGCGATCCGGTGTCCCGTAGCGACTTCGTCGTGACTGCCTCAGAGAACATCTATGACTGCCTTTGCTTGATCGGTGTGGCTAGGGTTACGTCCAGGCGTAACTGTTGCCACCGCTGTCGTTACGTCCAGACGTTACTAGCGCCTTTCCTTACCTGCCGTCACTATAGGCTACTGCTCACTATAAGGCCAGTCAAATATTTTGCCAGCGTTTGCTCACTGTAAGGCCAGTTTTACTAGCGCCTTTCCTTACCTGCCGTCACTATAGGCTACTGCTAACTATAAGGCCAGTTTTACTAGCGCCTTTCCTTACCTGCCGTCAGTATAGGCTACTGCTCACTATAAGGCCAGTTTTACTAGCGCCTTTCCTTACCTGCCGTCACTATAGGCTACTGCTCACTATAAGGCCAGTTTTACTAGCGCCTTTCCTTACCTGCCGTCAGTATAGGCTACTGCTAACTATAAGGCCAGTTTTACTAGCGCCTTTCCTTACCTGCCGTCACTATAGGCTACTGCTCACTATAAGGCCAGTCAAATATTTTGCCAGCGTTTGCTCAAGTGGCTTGTGTCATTACAGCGAAAGAGTGGCAGCGACGTGGGTTGGGGCGCCCGCCGCTGTCACGAAGGCGATTTCCTTAAAGAAAAAAAAAATATATATTAGCGGCGCCCGAGGAGCATTAATGCTATACTATTAGAACAGTACTTCAAAAAAAGAAAAGAAAAGTTAAAAAAAAAAGAACTTCGTCGAGATATGAACCACCGACCTCTCTGCTCCGAGCACGGCACGTTAGCCCGCTGCGCCACTGTAGCTTTTTTTTTTCTTTATTACCGGTTCATTAACGTCTCACGTACATCAACAGCCACCATTTAGAATAATACAGATAACAGCGACAATGTCAAGATAAGAAACTAAAAATAAAGAAAACGTACTGGCTTTTCTTAAAATTCCTTAAGGTATGCCAGAGGTTCAACTCTGGCCAGCCAGTCGGGAACATAGTCCTGTTGTTTGAGCACATCAATGTACTGAACAATGCTCTCGCGAAAGAGCACACGTGCAGGTCGCCTGTCAGGGTCGCAGTAAAATCCGGCCATTCTTGCCCGCCATAAACAGTGGAGGCCAAGAAGCATAATTAGGTCAAAAGGTATCCCGTCCTCCTTTTCTATCTGTAAAAACCTGATTCCTAGTGGATGCAGTGGAAACTCTTTTTTCAGCGTTCTCTGTAAAACATCCCAAAAGTACACCCCTTCCCAACAGTGCAAAAATACATGATCTATTGTCTCTGGTTTTCAACAGATAAAGCAATCAGAACCCCACGGCATATAAAAACCCCGCTCTTCCAAGAAGGTCCGTACTGATAAAGTGCCTGAATGTAATTTAAAGAAGAATGTCTTTGCCCCGGGCTGAATTTGCATTTTTTTAACTCTTTTCAGTACGTCTTTTCCTTCGCCTCCACTGTTTATTGACCTATACATAGGTACTGGAAAAATCATTTCACATATATCTTTATATAATTTCTTTCGCGTTACTGCAAAAAGATATTCAGTTGAAAATCTTACTGAAAGGAAACGGACGCTGTCCACAACTTCCTTGAAAAAGCCTCGCGTGCCTCCAGGCATGTTTGCAGTGCTAACAACAAGGTTAGGTAGCGCGCGGCAAAGGCGTAACTGACACACTGTTCGCAAAAAAGGATCTTGAACGTCCCGAAAGAAGAGAAAGCGATTAACTAGCTGTCGCACAAATAGATGTGACAAGCTAAGTCCCCCTTTTTTAACTCGCCTAAACAGATTAGTTCTATTGCATCTTTCCCAAGTGGATCCCCACACAAAAACTGCGAATATTCTATGAAACTTTTGCACATTCACTCGTGTACAACTCAGCACTTGCATCACGTACCATAACTTGCTCATAAAAAACGTATTACATACAGCGGCTTTAGCAAACATTGAGAGACAAGTGGCGTTCCAGCGGGATGTTCTTTCTCGCATTTGTTGTACCTGTTCATTCCAGTATTCATCACTGTTTTTATAGTGTTGAAGGGGTACACCTAGGTACTTTGCTGGACTTGTAAACCACTGAATGTTGGCAAAGGTATCTGGGACTGATGACCACTGGCCGTGTCATAGCCCCAGACTCTTCCCCCAATTCACTCGACTTCCCGTTATTTGACCAAATTTGCTGACAACGTCAATTGTCTCTCTTACACTTTCTTTCGAGGTACAGCATACTGCTAAGTCATCAGCGTATGCCAAAACCTTCACTTCAGCTTCCAGTAGCTTAAAACCGCGAACACTCTCATTGTGTATAATGGCCAAACATAAACTCTCAATGTACAGAGCGAACAAGAGAGGGCTAGCTGGGCAGCCCTGTCGAACAGAACGTTCCAGCCTTACTGGAGCTCCCGGGATTTTGTTGATGATTAATCTAGTGGTACATCTCCGATACGCCAGGGCTACTCCCTCTGTAATTACCGATCCAACATTAACATGCTCCAGTATAGTAAATAGGACATTATGTGGTACACAATCAAATGCCTTTTCTAAATCAAGCTGTAATATCGCTACAGCAGTATGAAGAGCATCACAGCACTCAAGCACACAACGCATCGTGTGAGTATTCGTCAAAATGGAACGCCCCTTTATGCCACACGTCTGGTGCTCACCAACTATTTCTGTAATAACGGACTGCAATCTCCCTGCAACTACTTTCATGAGAATTTTATAGTCGGTGTTAGTTAACGATATGGGTCTATATGATGTAACTAACTTTAGCTTTGCTTTTTCATCAGTCTTTGGAATGAGAACAGTGTGTGTCTCTGCAAACGACGGCGGCAATGCTTTGGTTTCATAAGCTTCCTTGAAGACAGCTAGTAAAACTGGGGAGATTTCTTTTTTAAACACTTTATACCAGGCAGCACCCAGACCGTACGTCTGGTCCAGGCGACTTTCCAGGAGGGAGACTATCTATTGCGTGTTCAATTTCTGAAATTCTTATAGGCGATTCCAAATTCTCTTTTGTTTCTTGAGGTAACTGTGGCATCCGCCCAAGGAACGCGTCCTTGAAACGCTCTACGTCTATAGACGTAGTACAGCAGCAAAGAGATCTTTGTAGTAGCGGAAAAAGGCATCTGAGATAGCACTGGTAGTGTTTAGTTCGATATTATTTTCCTCTATTACTTCAATGTGGTTTCGACGCGCGTGTGCTTTCTCGCTACCAAGCGCGCGTTTAGTGGGCGTCTCACCCATCGCCCGCCTCTGCTCTTGCACGGAGGAGTGCTCCTCGGTAGCGTTCCTGTTCGAATATTTCAATTTTCTGTTTTATAATTCGTATATCGTCTTTAAATGCGCCCGGCTGTTTACTTTCTAGTGCTATCAATTCTTGAAGCGTGGCTTTAAGTTCATTTTCTTTCATTCTTTCTTCATGCTTTAAAGCACAAGATCTCGAGATGGCGTTCATTTTAACGCGTTGCTTTAGAAGTTCCCATTCCTCACCAATATTACTGCCATCAGACAATGTAATGTTGTTAATGCTTTCAATCACGTACTTGTTAAAAACATCATCATGAAGTAACTTCGTGTTTAGCTTCCATAATTCCCAATTAAATTTATTATCTTTTTGTTTCAATCCAACATTACACTGAACAAGGCAATGGTCCGAAAAGGAAACAGGTACCACTGCATAACTATTGCTTTTAGATATCGCGAACCCTGCCATGTATATCCTATCGAGACGTGCATGGCTGGTTCCCTGAAAATGAGTAAAACGTACTTCCCGTCCGGCCTCGAGGCACTCAGCTACGTCTTCCAAATTGGATTCATTGAGTAATTCCCTGAGGAGGTCAACACTTCTGTCGCGAACCCATCGATAACTAATTCTATCAGTGGCGCTCAATACCAGTTAAAATCCCCCCAATAGGACAAGCTGCCTTTGCACACATAGATGTGGCTTAATCATCGTAAAGAAACTTTCACGCTCAGCCTCAACGTTTGGCGCATAGACACAAATAACCCGCCATTCAATGTCACTTGCAGTGAAATCACAAATAACTATTCGGCCCGAGTCACAGGAAAAGTAATTTTGGACAACCAATCCCGGAACCTTTTTAACAAAAAGCACACAGCCGGCTGATGTTCCTTTTGCGTGACTTACAACGGCATAATACTGCGACGTAAAACGCAGCATCATGCTCCGGGTCTCCTCCTCCCCTTCAACTTTTGTCTCTTGGATGGCCAGCACGTCTATACTTCGGTCAATTAGCAGGCGGTAAACCTGAGCCTGCTTTTTCCTGGAGGCCAAACCTCGAACGTTTAAGGTAGCGAAGCTAAGCGACAAGTTGCTAGCCATTGTTATATACTAAAACAAAAGGAGTGAGGCCCGGAGCATGGTGCTTACCGTGTACGTCTAGCTTACTGCTAGACGCCTCCGGGGCCATCCGGTGGTCCTGCGTCGTCCTGCTGCATCTCCGTAGGCTTCCCAGCCACTCTTTCAATCGGCACATTGGGCCTCGTCCTGAGGCCCGAACGCCGCGCCAGCGTCGCCTTCGTTGGTGGTCCCTCTACCTTGTTGTCGTTCGCTGTGCCCTCAGACTTCTCCAACGGACGCTTAACCGCCGAACCAGTGTTAGGCGCGCGTGCCATTCCTTGCACTGGCAACTCGCGTCTTCCCACTGCTTTCGTTGTCACGTCAACCGGTTGGCTTTGGTCTGCTTCGGCGACGCCCTTCTCGTTAGTGTGCACCGTAGCAGTTGCTTGTTCCTTAATGTCGGACACACCGTTATCTCCCTCAGGCATCGAAGGCTTGAGTTCCGCAAGCGCGCTTGCAGCGTCTCCTGCACCCTTGGCCGAGTCCTCGGCCTCGGCTGCGTCCATGGTCTCTTCGACAAGCTCATCGTTCGTCGCCGCGCTTGTAACAGCGGCATACGATCGGACGCACTGAGCGTCTCGATGCCCGAATCGACGACAAATGGAGCAACGTGGCACCTTGCAATCCCGCCGTACATGACCAGTTCCTTTGCACCGAAGGCATTGCATAGGCCTACCCGGCGCGACGACTAAGGCCAACTCTCCGGCCACACGGATCTGATGTGGAATGTCATCCACCGACATTCCACTCTTCAACTTTAGCAGCACAGTTCTAGTTGTCGAACCTTTGTCACTCACACCGTCGACACGCCAGCGTTCCCGGTTCACTTCAACTACATTGCCGAAAATAGCGAACGCCGTCCGCACATCTTCATCGGCGACGCCATGAAGCAGCCAATGCAGCCGCAGTTTTACCTGCCGGTCCTGGGGATCAACAATGAAGCATCGATGTCCCTTCACTTTAAGTTCTTAGAGTGACAGCATTTTCTTCGTTGGTTCCTCTCCACTCAGAGTAACCGCCCAGACGTGATTTATCTGGTAGGCTCCAAGCGCGACGACGTCAGGCAGTAGTCCTGTGGGGGCTATGGCGTCTCTGAAGTCTTCCACCCTGTAGGGCCTCGCTCGAACGTCACCATGCAAAAATACGGTATGCATAGCGACACGTCCTGTTGGCAGTTGAGGCAAAATCACTTGGTACTCTTCGTTGGTCCTGTTACCGCGGCCAAGAAGGGCCGCTGTTGCCGCTCCGACGGAGCCCTGCATCCTGCGTCCGTTCACTACCGCGTCCGAAAGCACAATGCTGCGCCACTGCAGCTGATCGGTTAGAAACGTTTAACAGGCGGAATGCCTACGCGCACCGGCTGGCGAAGCGGCGTCGTTCCAAAAAGCTCCGCTACGAAGTGACGGCACCACCATCGCAAGTCCCTAGATCGAAAAAATCCCTAGAGATTCTCTCTCTAGGTACGGACTCTGTACGACATTTGACGCTCGCCTAAAATTGCAGTATGTCGTTTGGAGCCAAAAACGTGGCTCCTTTTGAGGAGCTTGTGCGATGACGTCCTGTGGCGCTAAAGCACACCAAACTATGGTATCGCCATCTGTTGCTGCACCCCGAAGTTATTTTTGGTACGCAGAGATTCGTTAGTGCAGTTTCAAGAAGTCATAGTTTCATACTATAATACCTAGAGTGTGGAATCTGGCGCTAGTGTCTATGCGAGCTCGTTGTACCGAAGCGACTAACAGCGGATACATAAAACTTGCTGGAGTGGAGGGGGGCGCTCTTCATCTTGCCAGTGGCAGAAAGCGCGCTCCACGCCGCGCGCGCTGCTGCTTTCGCGTTGACTTCACTGTGCGGGCGTATAACACGAATAATTTGACAATGGTTGCCTCTTGCGTGGCCTAAGGATGTGCTAACAGGCTGAAGAAAGGTTGTGGTCTCACATTCCACCTGTAAGTACACGAAAAATGTTTTCGACTAAGCCATTCCGCGCGCATTACTGAGGAATGCAGTTGACGCGATATGAACGTGCAAAAAAAAAGATAGTAGTCCTGATATTCTTGACAGGCTTCCTAAAGATCCCAAAGTTCGGAGCCTTTGGGAGCGGGCCGTTCGCCGTGAACAGTGGAATGCGCGAAGGATGGAGATCGCCTATGCTCCGTGCACTTCGCGCCAGAGTGCTTTGACCACACCGGACAAACAACCAGATTGCGGGCGGGAAATGTACCTTCCGTGTTTCCCGCGTTTCCACAGCACCTTCAGAACCCCGTGAGTACTATTACAAAGTATCACACCATGACACGCACGCTTGGCTTTCTAAGCTTGTGTGTCATGGTGTGATACTTTGAATAAGTCCACAACGACGTCTTTCTCGGTGGACTTATTTCACCGTCGCAAGACGTCGTTGGCCTGTGCGAAGAAGTTGAGAAGGGACTGCGGCGGCTGCAGGCCGAATGTGATACCATCATAACGGTGAAGTAGAGATCCAAGCACCTCATCTTGGAAGTCCTGGGTGCTTCTTCCGAGAAAAAGTGGTTCCATAAACTGGAGCAGCACATCCTTGATTTCGATCCGCTCGATAATCACATTTACAATTTGTGCAAGCAAATCGCTGAAGAATACATAAAAGTGAGGATACACCACATCACAAAGGAACGAAACCGAGAATAGATAAAGAATAAGGAGAGACCACTTTTGTCAAGAGCGATCATCTTCAATCACAAGTAGGACACCTGTCATCGTAAATGTTTAAACTGCGCGATGAAGACGGGACGGAAAGAGGAACACATGCACACACACAAGCACAGTGTTCCTCTTTCCGTCCCGTCTTCATCGCGCAGTTTAAACCTTTGCAATACCATGAACCCAACAACACCTCTCATGTTTGTGACCATGCGTCTGATTTAAGCGTCGCTGCTTAATGACTTCTATACATGCCACTTGGCTGCTTACGAGTCGCATTAAACATTTGCAACCAGAACTGCTTGTTTTCATTCCATTATAAGCGCGAGTAACTTCATCCTCAGCGCAAAGAAGCATGACTGCTGCAGCGCTCGGCTCCTTTCTGCCACTGGTAAGATGGCCGCAGCGCGCTCGGCGCGGCTTCACTCTCTCCCACAGGGGCGCATAGGCGGCTTCCACTCCAGCAAGTTTTATGTATCCTCCTTGGTTTCAGAAGTTCCCTTCAGCTATAGTGAAGTTGTGAAGTTGTATGCCCGAAGAAGCACACTAAACCGTTTATTCCCTGTAGAACGTGTGTCATTTACCGGATTCCTTTGTCATGTGGCCGAGTTTACATAGGGCAGACCGGCCGCTGCATCAATGATAGGCTCAGAGAGCACAGCAACAAAGTGGGCAAATCGCCGCCTGATGGGTTTTTGGCGCTACATTGCCTTAAATGCACGTGCCAACCCAATTTCGATAAGACGGTTATAGTAGGCAAGAGCAAGTCTGAAATCACTAGATTAGTAATCGAAGCTGAGCAGATTGACTATTTCGGCGAAAGTTGTGTTAGCAAAACGTCACTGTCCCTGAGTAAAAAGGAATTAGACTACTTGCGCATGTGCTGAGGCTATCCAGAAGCGTTCAATTTTCTGTAGTATCAAGGTTCCAGCCACATCATGTTGTTGATTGCATTGTTGCTTTTTCATATTTTTTTCATGTTGTTCAAGGTTTCATGTTTTCCGCAAGTAGCCACGTGATTGCCGTGTGCAAAAAACGGGTATAACTGTCGGCTTGGTAATGGAAATAAACTTTATTTGTTGTCAGTAGCGCCAGTGTGTGTGTCCTTCTTCCCTTCGTCCTCGTCTTCTAGCGCCCACATCCAAGAAGTATGACTAGGGTGCCTCGATGCGCGCGCCTCCTCGCATCGAGGCACTCTAAGTATGACAGACCAACAAGGCCCCCTATCGCCACCCTCGTGAACTAGAACCATAGGCGTGCGCAGGATTCCCCCGTCAGGGGGGGGCGAAGCCTCACCGAAGCGCCCCCCCCCCCTTGTTTGTGGAGACCAAAAAAAAAACTTAAGTGCCACCATGGATGCAAAAAAGAAAATGAAGTGATGGTGTGCTTCTCACAACGGCCTCCAATAGACCTTATGCAAAATCTGCTGCCATCTTGCCTGCCGCCGTGCGCCTTCCCACCGTGTTGAAGCGTAAGGTCGCTCCGCGTGTGCACTCAACGGAGCGTACGTGTCAATGTCTGGCGGCTGATTGGAACGACAATGCCGGCATATTTTCATGTGCCGTGTTGCTCAGATTGAGGTAATTGGCATGCTGCAAAAAAAAAAAAAAAAAGGTTTGCAGGAAACTATAGCCTACACTTTGTTAGATTTTCTTGCGACCGACGATAAGCTGCGTATCGTTCCGTTGCCGGCTACTAGCTGCATGCTTACAACTAACGCCGTTCTTAAACGTGGTATGTGACGACATCGGCACTCATCGACCAATATTCTTTTGTGTCAAACCGACTTCGTGTACTATCTTCAAAGCTGCATCGCGGCTATAACTCGCGCACGCCTGCGCTGCTTTGGCAACATTACTTTGTCTTTGTTTGTTACATTGCGATAACAATTACATGCTGGACAGGCAGCTCGTGCGTGACATCAATTTTCAGCGAACAGACCGATTGCGCTGGTGCGTGTTGTTGGCCCTTGGTTTTCGATAGTGGAGTTAAACAAGGTAGTGTTCGGGGGGTATGCTTTGTGCGCGCATAACTCCACTATGCGTATTTTTCTAGCAGTGCATGTGGTATCACTGTCAAATTTAGAGGGGCGGTCCGGATGTGCTGACTGCCCCCCCTCACCCTTACTTTTTTCGTAAATTTCTATCCTGAGAAGAGCACATCAGGTTCTCCCAAAAGCTGATTCCCTTTCGGAAAAAGTCTGTCTCCATCCCTATGTGCTATAAAATGTTAACAGATGCTTCAAGTGTGTGCTTCTTTTTTTATGGAACTGAAAAAAATGCTTTTCGGCAGATCTGTTACATTCGACCGTGGGTGCGCTACCGATGCGCTGAGGTGGTTTCGCAAATGTTGCGTTGGCGGCACTAAACAGCTGCCAGGGGCTGAATTTGTAAGGTGCCATAGATGCCAAAAGCGATGATGTGAACGCGAATATTTTTGGTGTATCGAATTATTTACGAGCACACTTTTCATGTTCAATTTTCACGCGTGTAAGATGCGGAACTTTTTTTTTATATTTTATTTGTTCAGTAATTCTACGCATAGCATGCGACGGTGTCCAACCCAGCGAAATATATTTTATTTCAAAAATAAGAAAGAGGACGAGGTTTTATTTAAAGTTAGGTGCCCAAGACATCAGGTCGATGTAGGCTGTCCCTTATGACATACGCTTAGAAATGAGTCAACAGCATTTACTTGTCGCCATCGCTGTACTTAGCCGTGCCGCGTGCTAAAGTATCCTCCTAAC
Source organism: Rhipicephalus appendiculatus (assembly GCA_030522465.1). Taxonomy (NCBI): domain Eukaryota; kingdom Metazoa; phylum Arthropoda; class Arachnida; order Ixodida; family Ixodidae; genus Rhipicephalus; species Rhipicephalus appendiculatus. The sequence continues at coordinate 40,200 of JALIZH010024093.1, forward strand.
CCTCCTACACTACACGCATGATATCCATAGCTAACAACGCTTTATCTGCGGCACCGAAAAAAGACAGACGAAATTTATAACCTAGCGCAAAGCTTGATTCTCAAAAACGACAGGCTTACATGTGACTCGGTGGCAAACTTCTAGCTTCTTGTTGGGAGGCAGTTTTTTGCACGTAATAACTGTCGACGCAATAACTAGTACATGGCAGTAACGTTTACATGCCCTTACACGCTCGTCTGGCGTTTTTACGCCCCGACGTCCTGCTATCAAAGCAGACACAAGCAAGAAGTAATAGCAGCGACAGCAATAAAATTCGGACATGGCGCCGAATCGGACTTCGTCAAACCTCCGACTGATGGCAGCAATTTTGCATAGGGTCTACAGGCCCCGCTTTCCGGGGGTAAACGTAGGAAGTGATATTATTTGAATTCACCATCAAGGTCATCGGTCGCCACTATTGTAAATAATCATGCATAGCCATAACCCAGCGCCTTAAAAATGGCGTGAAAGGCACGAGTGAGTAACAGTATGGGGTGGAATTCGCGCCCCCCCTTCAGATGATTAGGGGGGGCGGCCGCCCCCTCTGCCCCCCCTCGTGCGCACGCCTATGACTAGAACATATATCCTAGTGGCGCGAACGGGAGCGTTCGGGCGTGCCATTTGGCACAGAAAAATCCAGGTGGCGCCGCTGCAACTTTTCCATGATGTCACATAGGATGTATGATAGGCTAAGGGGAATGCACATAGATGAATGTGGCTCCAGAAGTCTGGGTAGTGATCATAAACGTATCAAGCTAAGTTTTGGAAGAGCAATGAAAGTGAGAAGGAGGCAAGATGAGCAACCACAGGGGAACTTTTATTCAGAAAGGCAAATAGAAATAGCTACTAAACAAATTGAGAAAGTAATCAACGAAGATACTAAAACAGTGTGGACGTACACGAATTTAATTAGACTGTTTGAGCTAGAGCTTGCTAAGGTACGAGACAAGTTGCCCCGGAAAAGGAGACATAAACCCAAGAGCTGGTGGGATGAGGAAGTTAAGAGAGCCATAGTAAAACGTCAGGAAGCCTCTAGGGAACACAGACATGCTAAGCAGCGGGGTGAACCGACAGATGATGTCGAAAGAAAATGGGATAACTTTTTAAGCTGTAGAAGGGAAGCATCCCAGCTTATCAATGAAAAGATTAAAAGAAAGGGGGGCACAGTGGCTGGCAGAAGTAAACAAAAAGGATAGAAAGGCAGCTGCAAAATTTTGGAACCATCTAAACTCCCTGAGTAATAAGACAAGCCTAGAGCAGAAGTTTATAACTACAGCTCAAGGTGTGAGGCTAGAAGGGGACGAGGCTATTGAGTATGTAAGAACAAGGATGACAGAAAAATTTAAAAAAAACAAGGGAGTGTCTCATGCACCCTATCAGACAAGGATGGATCAAGTGGCACAGTGGCTCCCCTTAAACAACGAGAGTGGGAAAGGGCAGAGAAGAGAGTCCCTAGTAGTACATCAACAGGCCCCGATGGCATCCCAATTATACTGATAAAGAAATTGGGTCCAAAGTCTAAGCAAACATTAAGAGAGGCAGCGAGCAAAACAATAATAGATGGGGAAGTCCCCGATGGGTGGAAACTTAGTAGGATGAGCATGATTTATAAAGGAAAGGGGGACAAAGCTGACATAAACAACTACCGTCCTATAACAGTGACATCAGTGGTTTACAGGCTGGTAATGCAGATTATAAAGGAAAGACTGCAGGCATGGGTAGAGGATGAGGGGGTGCTGGGGGGAACTACAGAATGGGTTTCGGAAACAAAGGAGGTTGGAAGACAATCTGTTCTCACTGACGCAGTGCATCGAAATAGCAGAAACGGAACACAGGCCCCTGTGGCTAGCATTTTTGGATATCAAGGGAGCGTACGATAGCGTGGTTCAAGAGGACTTATGGGGAATACTGGACACACTAGGGGTGGAAGATGGAGTTACTAATCTTTTAAAAGATATCTATAAAGTAACAAGCTAGTTATAAAATGGGAAAAACAGGTATCCGAGCCCACAGAGATAAAAAAGGGGGGCTTAGGCAGGGGTGCCTCTGTCACCCTTGTTATTCATGATGTACCTACAAGGATTAGAGGCCAAATTAGAGGGGAGTGGACTTGGCTTCAGCCTCTCTTTCGTCAAACAAGGAAAACTCATTGAACAGTCACTACCAGCATTGAAGTACGCAGATGATATAGTGCTAATGGCCGACAACAAGGAAGATTTGCAGGGATTGATAGACATCTGCGGTAATGAGGGAGACAGGTTAGGTTTTAGGTCCAGTAAGGAAAAATCGGCAGTCATGATTTTTAATGATAATGAAGGTAGTGAGCATAGGATACAGGAGGTCACGCTAGAGATAACGGATAAATACAAATATCTGGGCGTATGGATAAGCAATGGGGCCGAGTACCTAAGGGAACACGAAAGATACGTAACAACTAAAGGTAACAGGAATGCAGCGGTGATGAAAAATAGGGCACTGTGGAATTACAATAGGTACGATGTTGTGAGAGGAATTTGGAAAGGGGTCATGGTTCCTGGTCTGACGTTCGGCAATGCGGTCTTGTGAATGAGATCAGAGGTTCAAGCAAGATTAGAAATTGAGCAACGTGGAATAGGTAGGCTTGCTTTAGGAGCTCACGGGAATACACCAAATCAGGGAGTACAAGGTGATATGGGATGGACGTCATTCGAGGGCAGGGAAGCTAGCAGCAAGATAAAATTTGAGGAGCGATTGAGAGAAATGGGGGAGGAACGTTGGGCTAGGAAAGTTTTCAGCTATTTGTACATGAGGAATGTCGATACAAAATGGAGGAAGCGAACCAGAAAATTGACAGGTAAATACTTAGAAAACAGCAGGGGGGCCAAATCAAAAAGAACTATCGGTTAAGAAGAAGGTGAAGGAAATGGAGACTGACATGTGGAGAACAGGCATGATTAAGAAGTCAGCACTAGAGACCTATCGAACTTTCAAGCAGGAAATTGCCAAGGAAAGGATCTATGATAATTCTCGGGGTAGTTCTCTGCTGTTTGAGGCCAGGACGGGAGTATTGCGAACCAAGACGTATCGGGCCAAATACGAAGGAGTAGACACGGTATGCAGTGCGTGTGGAGAGGAGGAGGAAACTGCTGAACACTTGATAATATTCTGTAAACGGCTTCACCCTATAGTTCAGGATAACGACACAGAATTTTTCAAAGCACTGGGGTTCAGGGACAGGGAGGGCAGAATAGACTTTAAGCGGGTAGAGATAACAAGGAGGAGGTTATCAGATTGGTGGCTACAATCAAGGCACGAGTGAAAATTAAATCCTTCACTGCAAAGTGCTAGTTCTTAACTTCACTTTTTAAAGGCAAACTTACTCAGACAGAAATCTGTCTGGCTGGGCGAAATTATGGGAATGAGGGGGGATCTGCAGCCGGGTTGGGTTTTTTAGTTGTGGAAACCGGGCTTGGCTGGGAATTCATTTCACTCTTAACTAAAATAAGGGAGTTAGGTATTTCTATTCTACTTTAACACAGAGCAGGCGTTCTGAGCACCACAGAGGAAAAAAAAAGAACGATAAATTTAGTTTTTGTTCACTAAGTATTACGGCTAGGTGGCGTTAGCCGCCGCCCGATCTAAAGGGTATACAGCCATATCCATCCATCCATCCATCCATCCTAGTGGCACCGACGCTTCCGCCGGCGTTGCTGCATGCGCTTGTGTAGAGGTACAGTGTACTAGCATAGGTACAAAAAAGAAAAGCTGTGCTGCACATTTATGGAACAAATAAACACACATTCAACATTGCCACGTGCCGCGGTGGCACGGTCTCTGATGCTGACCCGATAGACGCGTGTACGATCCCGGCCGCGGTGCTCGCATTTTGACGGACGCTAAATGATGTCTGCACGTCAAAGAACCGTGCACGCAACTTCCGGAGTAGTCCACTGCGTCGTGTTTCACGTTCATATCGTGGTCACGGTACGTGAAACCTCAGAAATGATTAATACACTGTACATGACTTGAGATAAGTGCCCTCTCACCCATTCTAGTACACTGTAGTAGAGGTGTGCGCCGTGGAGGTTTCGACCGGCGGCGGCGTGGGGGTCGATCCGAGTCGGCGGCGGCGGCGTCGTCGGCGCACGCGGCGGCGCACGGCCACTTTTCGTCGGCGGCGGCGGCGCCGGCGGCGTGGAAACCGAAACTACAAGTTTCAAAAAGCTATTTTACTGCATTTACTGCATCTTCTTTGTTTAATTAGCTGAAATGCAGGGCTTTTAACACTGAGGGCTGAGAGAACAGCATAGATATGTACTAGAAGTCAGAGAACTGGCAAACGTTTCTTAAATATTTTGTTTTTCGGCGTGCATATAGAAAAAAAAAATAATGGGTGAGAGGGCACTTATCTCAAGTCATGTACAGTGTATTAATCATTTCTGAGGTTTCACGTACCGTGACCACTATATGAACATGAAACACGCCGCAGTGGACTACTCCGCGGAAGTTGCGTGCACGCTTCTTTGACGTGCAGACATCATTTAGCGTCCGTCAAAATGCGAGCACCGCGGCCGGGATCGAACACGCGTCTATCGGGTCAGCATCAGAGACCGTGCCACCGCGGCACGTGGCAATGTTGAATGTGTGTTTATTTGTTCCATAAATGTGCAGCACAGCTTTTCTTTTTTGTACCGTGGTTGTATATGTGTTTTACAAGATTCATGGCGGTAAGCTGTTGGCACATAGTTTGAAAGAACGACGAACCCAGCCTTGAAGGATGCGTGCGCAACACGAGAACATTTCACGAACACGCAAGCTGCGACTATGTAGTCAAGAGTTCGACGAAAGTTCGTCTGGTCAGGTATCATGATGAGGATGTTGCACTGACCAAGTCAAGGTGAAAAACACAGAGACGTTTCGGAACCCATACGGGTTACTTGTTCACACTAAACAGGCAAGAGCCGGTATACCTTAATTACATTTCTCTAAAGTAGGTTAAACCTCTTTTCGTGATAACGATATGGAAGGTACACGATCATGACCATGGATGGATGGATGAACAACTTTATTCTTGTCCGGCAAGACGCACGTTAGCGCGCAGCGGGCGACTCCCACGTCGGGACCGCCAGGCCAAGCCTGTCGGCCGCTCCGCGGGCCTGCTGGACGGCCCAGAGTTGTTCGGCCAGGAGGGAGCTGCGGAGGGCCGCCTCCCACCTAGCCGAAGTAGTATCGGGGTTAGTGTACGTTACTTTGTTTTTTTTTCGCTTGATATGCTTCAATCAGTTCCCTCGTATTTCGTGGCTGGGTATCGTTTATTATACAATTAAAAAATGATAATTATTAAAATAATTCAAATATATAATTAAATGATATATCATAAATTAAAATGTAATTAATTAATATCATTATTTAATTAAAAACGGATGACCAATCTCACACTGCAATGAGCAGGCATGTCTCCTCCCCTCATGCGGCGGACGTTTCATGTTCTTTCAGCGCCCCGGCGAGGAAACGGCATGCGATACATAACGTTTGTGATTCATTCGGTGAATCTATTGACATGGCGAGTACTGCAAATGCTCCTTGATTTCTGGTTTTCAATGCTTGCACAAAATCGTGACAGTCTGACATCGCTGAAAACGTGGCAACTTCCACTCGCCTACTGTCCTCACTTTCACGGGCACCTGACATACCATGTTTCTTTTTTAAGTTGTTGTAAAGGCACCTGGGGAGCCTTAACACCAAGTCTCCCCAGGTGCCACCTAATCCAGTCCCTGCACATGATGTTGTAAATATGCGTGACCCCCCAAAAATGACTGCCAATCGAGGCGGTGACGTCCGTTCTACGCCCGCACCTAGAGTGCCTCGATGTCCTCCTCGCCCGAGGAGGAAATCGAGGCACTCTACCCGCACCTAAAGTTCCAGCAGTACTGGGGTTCTTCGATTTTCCACTTCTGGCTACCCGCGGGCTGCCGCGGGCTGGCCGATAGTGTGGTGCATTGTAGCCTGAACAATGGGCGCGTCAACAAAAGCCCTATTCACGGTGATTTCTCTGACACCGTGACTCCAACCAGCAGCGTGATTTCAAAAATGTAGCGTTTCTCTCCCCCTTCTTTCACTTTCTTTTTCGGCATCTGCGAAAACAGAGCTAATCGCGAAGGCCATGAACCACCTGTCTTCGGCGCAACTTCTTTCCAGAAAGGGTCCTAAGAGGAAAAGAAAAGGGGGTTTTCTGAAAAGTACTTTTACTTTCGCCAGAGTGTTAGGAGGGATTTTCCTACTTTTTTAGAGAAGCAGAGTAGCTGTGTACGCACACCAGTGGCGTAGCCAAGGAGGGAGGAGGGGTGTTCAAACCCCCTCCCCCTCCGAAAATTTTCAATTTTGCTTCACGCACACATACAAACGCACGCACGAACATACATAAAGTATGGTCCAACCCCCCCCCCCCCCCCCCCCGAAAAAATTTCTGGCTCCGCCACTGACGCACACGTGTACTTCGTGTCGAAGGAACGCCTCTAGAACCGCTGATATATCTCTACCGAGTCGAATGCCTATGTATGTCATATAGATTTTTTTATTCGGCAGTTTTCTCAATTATTTGATTAATCGTATGACGCTGATCTATGGTAAAACACTATCCTAAATGCAGCTTCTTCTCTAGGTACATTAAAGTGAAGTGTGGCGCTTATCTTATTCGAAATTCAAATGATCTTCCTTAACATCCTGTACAACATGCTGAAAGGAGGTTGATCGGTCTCGTGGGCGAAAGGTGCAACATATCTTTCGTTCACGTCGCGCGTTGATGAAGACCTTCCGTGCATGTGCATGATGGGAAAATATCGGGAGAAGAGGAAGGATGGGAGGGGGGTTACGCCCGCATGACGATAATTGTGATTATCTTTAGCGATCTGCTTAAGAAGAAACCAACGAAAAACACGGAGACAGAGTAGGAACCAACCAGGACAAGTGTTGGACTTGCAACTAAAGGTTTATTAAAGAAACCCCGACACACCGGAACCAGCAGCACATGCGTAAATAGGCTATCAGAGCTTTGTCACGTTGTACAATTCACAGTACAAAGCCAAGAAACGTGTCAAGGTGGCACAAACAGCCTATTTGCACGAAACACCAAGATATCAACGCCACGTGCACCGTTACCCAGGTAGCACAAAACGGATAATTGACGTTTTCTAAACATTTATCCGAGACCATATAAACGTTTAGAAAACGTCACGGAAAAGAAGCAATAGGTCTAGAAAACGTTTTATATCTCGTCTAATGTCCGGCTAGAATCCGTTTTTAAGACCATCTAGAAAACGTTTTTAAAACATCACGAAAAATCCCATTCTGCTAGAAAACGTTTTAAAAACGTTTTAAAAAAATCCCATTCTGAGAGAAAACGTTTTTAAAACGTTTTTAAAAATCCCATTCCTGTCCCATCGCAATGTCTTTGTAAAGACGTTTTCTAGACGTTTTTAAAACGTCGTGCAGAATCTCTTTTCTATTTGCTGTTTTGTTTTTGTACGTGCATTTAGTGCACGTTTATAGCAAGCCCTCTCTGTTAAAGTAATTACAGTTACTTTATTCTGTAATTACTATTACAGAGTGAGAGCTCAGTAGATTCACAGACAAAAGTGGTGATGTCGTATATTTATTACGTAAAACAGCAACGATTCCTGTACACAACAGAAACGTAAAAACCCCAAAATCGGATACAGCATGCGACTAGATATCGTACAGAAGCGGCAAAAGAACGCAGAATATCGCGGTAGTTAAATTGCAGCTATATGGTATCCAACCTTCCAGAACACTTTTTGTTGCACGATTCATCATTAGTTAAATTGTTGTAAAACAACTAACAATGCAATATGAGAAAACTTATACCTGGTACAGCCATTCTGCAATATGTAAGCGTTCTATCAATCAGTTCTACTGAATAAAACACTAGGATGAAGTGAATTCGTCGAAAAGGTGATGTCGCTGAAGCCGACGATTCGGCAAGTGGTCTAGCTTCCGTCAGGGCCCTGACGAAGACAGCCGCCATGTTGAAAGTTTCCTCAACGCTTCATCTTCCGCTGAACTTTTTTATTCGTAAGAAGGAGAGACAGAAAGAAGGAATAGAGGTAGACAGGGTGGTTCAATAGCGTCCAGTTTCCTACCCTACTTATGGGGCGGGGAATGAGGGAGTGAAAAATAGAAAGAAAGAGACACATTTTACAACACACACACGCACGCACGCACCCACACCCACACGCGCGCGCACGCACGCACGCACGCATGCAAACACACACACACACACACACACACACACACACACACACACACACACACACACACACACACACACACACACACACACACACACACACACACACACACACACACACACACACACACACACACACACACACACACACACACACACACACACACACACACACACACACACACACACACACACACACACAGGAGCGTATATATCACAGGCGGTCGCTCAATTCTGTTGCCTTGAAGTACTGCAGGAAGGCTCGTGTAGTTTTCTGGGCTGATGTGCCGTGAAACCATGGACTCCCAAGATCTTTCTTTCAGTGATAGGCCGACCGTAAAGTCTCCTGAAGGCACACTGGAGAGTTTGGCGATGTTGAAATTCGGGACAGCGGCACAAGAGGTGATCGATAGTCTCTACACAGTTGCTGTTATCGCACATTGATGAATCTCCCAAGTACGATAGCTGAATGAGTTAGAAGACGCTACACCGAGCCACAGTCAACACAGCATTGTAAGCAGGAAAGGAGGCGAGGCATGCATCAAACACCTGGTGTATGTCTCTCTTCATTCGAAAACAATCGTTGAGTAGGGCTCCTTATGACCATAGCTAGTGGAGATCGACTCCAAGGTGTTGAAAACACTAATAAGAAAACAAAACCGCAAAATAATATTTGGCCCATCCAGCCAAGAATACGTATTAAAAAAAAGAACGTAAATGGCTTGCAAAATCACTGTTGCTGAAGTGTATTGTTCACGAAATGTAACTTTTGGGAACTTTCTTACAACATGACTCTGTTGGAAGACGTCTCGCTTAAAAAGTGTTGACGAAGAACTCTGGCATCATTACAGAAGTAAAACTAAACGTTCTGAACACGAGGTCGCATCTTAGGCGTTAGTTATAAAATATTTGTGGATGCAGCATTCATGTTTCAAGCTGCGTCCATTAAATAAGTAAGGGTTTCAGGCTTCGAAATGCAGCGTACTAAACTTAACACAGGAATTATTGTCTGACATCTCCAGAGAGAGCACACTAGTTAACCTGAAATGTACCATGGCTAGCAGAAAATATGAACGCTGTCAATTACAGCAACATACAACAAGGAGCACAACAAAACCTATTTTCTCTCGACATCCATTTTTATTCATACGAAAACCTGCCGGTCACCCCTCAAAAAGAAGAAAGTTATAATTTAGTTGGTGTAGCCTTTGTTTCTAAACATCTAGGGCGAGTACCACCTGCAATAGATAGGATAAAAGATAATTTCATTATATGCTATAATTCCTAAAATAGGACGGTGTGAAAAGGTGAAAACTCGATAACACCGTACGGCGACAGAGAGCTGGCAAGCTATATTTAACCAAGCACAAGAGACGCGCAAGAGAACCTTTTGGTTCTGCTAAGAAGTGCCAGCTTAACAGAGAAAGGAGGTGGTTAACACTGAAGGGAAAACATATAAGTCACAAGTCCGAAAGCGCATCGAGATAGTCAAGGCAGCACTGAGAAATCACAGCATGAGAAAAAATGCTGAACTCCTCCCCCTTGAAACGCGTCTTTGACTCTGATCATGCCCTCAGAGATTCGCAACTAACAGAAAAGCGCGCCCAGGCTGTCGTTACGCAAAGGTAGTACCGGGGAAGAAACCATGAACTAGTACGCTGTCGCTGAAAATTTTCTGCTATCCACAAACTTCTGTGACACAACGAAGCGGATGGCACATGCCGTAACTTCTATGCAGTTTTAGAATTCGGTGCGCAAAGCATTTCGTTAGCGTTCGTCGCCACTGCGCATGCGTTATACGCTACGTACACAACAATCGCTATCTTTGCGCACCTTATTGTAATACTGGCTCCTGCACATGCGTCGTACCCCATCATCTTGCGCACTCACGTTAAGTGGCGGAAATAGCATACGTGCCCAACGAGCGCTATCTTTGCGTAGCCTATTCTGAAACTGCCTATTACACGGCACACGTAGCTTAACCTAATCTATATCTTGAAACTACCATATCAAACGGCCAAGAGAAAACATAGTCATTTTATTGAAGTTAGGCTAACAGATATACAGTTTCCGCTCATGTTCGTTCGAACGTGAACGGAAACCATGGCCTGCATTTACATTGGGACAGCTTTTTATCACGTATGCTGAGAAAATTCCGTGCACACTTATTGATGAAACATGTCGCACATGCAACCAGTGCTGCAATATTCGCAACATGCTTTTTCATTTGTGATGGTTCTCCATGTGGTTCTCATATACCGAGCTCAAATGACATAAAAATGAACCTACCTTCAAAAACAACAGAAGCCCGTGGTTCAGAGAATCCGCAAATCCAACGAAAACTAATCGCACATCACGTAACCACGTACCTCTATCGAGCATGGAAGAAATGAAGTTGCGATGGCGTCCCGCGCGCAAGCTGATGAGTGCATTCTTCCGCCGGGAATCTTACGGCACTACGCCTACCGTCACTCCGTCGCTCCACAGATACACACTTGAATTCGGGTCCACAAGTTTCACACGCAGCGAAGTATAATTTCTTCACAGCTGCGTTCATAGACTCCATGAATCACGACACAAGCACGCAACAAATCAACAGAGGGCTCGACCGGCGAGTGCGACCGCACATGCGAAATCGCCGAACTTAACTGACATTGCAGAAGCAACAGTCGCGCGGATGGATACAGTCAGTGCTCAGACTTTCGCGAGGAAGTTAGACCGCTATCGCCGAGTAAATTACTAAAGTTTACTGGTTAACGAACTTTCAAGCCTTCATAAATGCTGATGCAATGTCGACACCACTTCCCTTTATCATTTTGCGCGTTACTTTCTTTCGCGCAATCAGAAATGGCGTGCGCAGGTTCGAGTTCAAATTTCAATTCTCGGCGGTTTGTGCATGCCCGTGCATGCAGCGACCAAATGGCGCGCGCTCTGCTGCTCGGAGAGAAAACGTCTTATAAAGTGCGTTTTCTAGACGTCTTTTCTGTGACGTTTTTAAAACGTCGAAAATGGTTTAGAATCAGACAAACGTCTTGAAATACCTCTTTACAAGACGTTGCAGCCGTAATCAAAAACAGATATAATACGGCTTTTCCGTGACGTTTTTAAAACGTCTTGAAATATCTCTTTACAAGACGTTGCAGCCGTGACGAAGAACAGATATAATACGGATTTTCTGTGATGTTTTTAAAACGTCGAAAATGGTTTAGAATCAGACAAACGTCTTGAAATATCTCTTTACAAGACGTTACCAAAAACAGATATAAAACGGATTTTCTGTGACGTTTTTAAAACGTCGAAAATGGTTTAGAATCAGGCAAACGTCTTGAAATATCTCTTTACAAGACGTTGTCAAAAACAGATGTAAAACGGCTTTTCTGTGACGTTTTTAAAACGTCAAAAATGGTTTACAATCTGTTTTATCCCATTTATCCCTTAAAAAGTTTTCTAGACCATGTGTGCTACCTGGGTATCTAGAACCGCAAATTCTTTATCTGTGAGGAAAACTGAGGGATCACTCACACATGACACTTTGCCCCCCCCCCCCCTCTCTCTCTCTCTCTCTCTCTATATATATATATATATATATATATATATATATATATATAGAGTGGGCGAGTTCACAGCAGCGCAGGCGGAATGCTGAACCGCTTTCTGCTTTTTACGCAGTGTTTGGCACGCATGTACTCCAAGGGTCGCTGCCCATCGCCTGCGTGCCGCAGATGCGGCGACGACGAAACACTGGAGCATATAATATGCTTCTGCCCTGCTTTGGCCGCTGAACGATGTGTGATGGCGCGCCGCTATCGCCTGCTGGGTCTCCCTGCGACAACTGCGGAGGACTTCCTTTTTCCCGCGCGGTCGAAGATACCGGCCCTTCGAGCGTTCCTCGAGTTTGCCGTTCCTGCGGACCTCGCCGCCCTATAGCCGAACGCTTGCCTTCGTGCTCCTGCCTGCGCTGACAAGATCCCCTCTTGCCATGCTTCTCTCTCCTCCTTTCTATCTTCTCTTCTTCCTATCCTTTTTACTTCCCCTTCCCCTTCCCTAAGGGCGCTGAGCCGTGCCCCCACGTCGGGAGGCAGAAAATAGCGTCCTTTTTTACCTTCTTCTTTTCCCCAACCTCGTCGATCCTGTCGCCGACTCGTCCGAATTTCTTCGCCCGGAAAGCAATGGCATGAACTACCCTTCTTCGACTGAGTTTCGGCACGTGCACAACTCGGGTCTAGGTGGCGTGGACGGCCCTATCTACTTCGATAGAGATATTCCAGGCCTGTTCATCGCCTCGTCAGCTGGTGTTCTACGTGCCATCATCTATGATGACGACATCCTGGTTCCCTCACTCGTCGACCAGCCTGGCTCGGTGACATCGTCGGCAAGGTATAAAAGGACATCGTCGACGCCTACCTTCTTCAGTGGGCGAGTTCACAGCAGCGCAGGCGGAATGCTGAACCGTTTTCTGCTTTTTACGCAGGTATGTTACCTTAAAGGGCCCGTCAACAACCCCGAGGTCCAAAAATTGTTATAGAGAGAAATATGTGCACTTTTGCTATGTGAACCTGCTGCCGCAAGAATTTTGCGAATACGCGCAATAATAAGGAAGTTACAGGGGTTAGAACATCCGTTTCAGCTCGTTTCAAATTTTCGCGCGGCCTCTCCACCCTTCTCCGCTGTAGAAATGGGGAGGCGTAGCCACGGCCGGTCTAGAGGCGCGCGCTAAGGAGCGAGCGCGCGCCTCTAAAAGGAAGGAGCGAGCGCGCGCCTCTAGACCGGCCGTGGCGTAGCCCGTCGTCGTGACAAAGGGAAAGAGGAATGCTGCAATCATGAAGCACAGAGCGTTATGGGGATACAATAGGTACGAGGTGCTTCGAGGGCTGTGGAAGGGTGTGATGGTTCCGGGGCTTCATTTGGGAACTCAGTGGTGTGCATGAAGTTAGAGGTGCAATCTGGAATGGATGTAAACCAAAGGACTGTGGGACGCCTCGCGTTGGACGCTCACGGGAAGACGACAAATGAGGCTGTAAAGGGTGATATGGGATGGACAGGTTTTGAAGTGAGGGAAGCTCAGAGCAAAATTAGATTTGAAGAGAGACTGCGGAAAATGAAGGAGAGTAGATGGGCAGGGAAGGTTTTCAGGTATTTGTATAGAAAAAGCGTCGACACGCAGTGGAGAAAAAGAACTAGGAGGCTCACCAGTAAATATACGGCTAGCAGTGTGGGCGACATGGCAACAAGGAGCATTAAGCGAAAAGTCAGAGAGGCGGAGAGGACTTATTGGATGACAGCGATGGAAAAGAAGCCGGCTCTCAGTGACTACCGAAAGGGAAAAAACGAAATAAGGAGGGAGAGGTTTTATGATAATTCAAGGGGAAGCGCTTTACTGTTTGAAGCGAGGTCGGGTTGCCTTAGAACGCGTAGCTATAAAGCGAGATTCTGTAACGAAGAAGAACAATGTACATGCTGTGGGGGGAACTAAGGAAACGATGGAACATGTACTGATTGAATGTGGCGATATCCACCCAGATATACGTGTGGGCACGAGTCTACATGAAGCCTTGGGTTTTAGGGACAACAATGGAAAGCTGAACACGTCCGCGATAGAAATAAGTAAGAGACGGTTAGAGTATTGGTGGCAGAAAAGTAGAGATAAAGGACAAAAATGAAGAAGGGGGGAAAATAAGGTCATTCTGCCTTAAGAAGCAGAGAGATGGACCGTGAACTTATATTTTTCTTTGCTGTAATAACATAGATTTAATCAATGTAGATAAGGCATTAGGCCACCATAAAAAGAAAGTTTTTTTTCGAGCCTGGTGGGAGACATGTCACCGCCCCGTTATAAAGGGGACGCTCATAGCATCCATCCATCCATCCACTCCGCCCACTTCGGCAACGTGACACGACGTCAGTGATACGTCATCGGCGCGCAGCCAACGACCGAGCAGGGCTTCCCCCCCCCCCCCCCATGAGCACGTGTCAGCGGCGCAGGGAGGAAGCGCGATGCGAAGAGACGACCCTTTCCCTTGCGGTAAAGTGGCGAGACGCCTCTTTATCTCGGAGGCTTTCGTTCTGGAGAACCGACTGAGCAGCCGAACAGAGCGGACACGTTTTTAAATGCGAATGCATTTCATAGTCGGGCTATGTCAGGCATCCGGCGTTGGCGTTGTGCGGCGTTGGCGTTGTCCGCGGAGGAGGAGGAGGAGGAGGATAGGTTGAGGAGGTGTGCGCGCCGGCAGGTGTTAGATGTGAAGCATCTTATGGCGAAGTTTAATCCGGTGGTGGTGGTGTACGGCGTGACCGCCCTTACTGCGCATGCGCAAACCCTTTAAAAAAAATAAAAATAAAAAAACCTCCTCTCTCCCTCTCTCTCCCCTAGGCATCCCTCCCCGCGGCAACCACACCCTCACTGCGCATGCGCCTCCCCTCCTCTCTCCCCTGCTACGCTCCCCCTCCTCTAGGCATCCCTGCCCACGCCGTCCACACTCCCACTGCGCATGCGCGTCCCACCTCTCTTCTCCTCTCCTACGCTCCCCCCTCTCTTCTCTAGGCATCTCTGCCCGCAGCGTCCACACTCCCACTGCGCATGCGCGCCCCCCTCTCTCTCCTACGCTCCCCCCCTCTCCCTCTCTCGCCTCACGACGCCGACACAGGCAGCGTCTGTTAGCGAGTTTCTTGGTTGAAAAAACCGTCTGCTCGCGCTGCACAACCGTTCACTGGCCACCCCGTATATATGGCAATGAATCTTGACCTCCAAGGTGGTGCCGGTGGGAGATTTCTCCTGTGCGTTGTTGAACAATAAAAATTCGCAGCGTGCGCGTTAACTAAAAGCGGTCTGCGGCGGAGCTCGGCGGAGCTATATATGAAAAAAAATTAAAAAAAACAAGAAAAAGCAAAAAAAAAAAAGGCGCTGCGCCGTGCTCCCGACCGGGCTGCAGAAATTAGGCGCCTTTTCCTTCTTCGAACCACAACCACCATATACCAACCACAACCACCAAGCGCGCGCGAAATGCATTCGCATTTCCTCACGATTCCCTTCGGGGAGGTTGGGGCTTTTTTTTCGCGCTCTGTGGGGCTCCTAAGTATTCGTTCTGGGGTCGAACGAAGACGCCTCAGTAATGGCGACGTTCACGTCCCCTTCTCAGCGGCCACCTCGTGTTAAACACAGGCGCCACGCGAGCTTGTCTCTCGTGGCGAGGACGCCATCGACGCTCGACGACGAATTCAGCGCCAGGATAGAGCTAGAGCGAAGATCCCGAATATCTCTCGATGACTGGTTACGGGACCTTACAGCCATTGACTTCGCCCAGCCCGCGCCGTCCAGCGGCGCACAGGACCCCGCAGCGAATGCTCCCGCCACTTCCGCGCTCGCCGAACCTGTCAACCCTGCTGCCCTCGTTACCACGCAGGACTGCTCCCGCGCAGTTTTGCGGGATAGCTCGCTCGCCGAGAGGATCGGGGTTCCCCTGCCGGCCTCGGACGACGAAGAAAGCATGGATATGTCAAGCTCGCGCAAGCGTGCACGCGAGGACAGCTGCGACGAGGACGCGCAAGGCCCACGGAAGCAGCTTCCTACAGATTACCCTGCCGATCTCCCGGACGACCGCGGCGACGATGGCCCGCATACCTCGATTGCTGCAACATCCTCTGAACTGGAGAGCAGCACAGATACAAGTGACACCTCTGTTGCGCCCTCCCCGAGCGCGGGCAACGTTCCTGTTGCACCTGCCCCCGCAGCCTCCCAGCTTCAGGAAACCGATGGCATGGAGGCATCCACCGAGGCCGAGGAACACGACGCCGCACAAGAGCACGTGTCATCCGCCCCTCCAAACCCTGCGGCTGCATTCCTGCGGGATCCCCCATGCATCGCGAATGTGGTCACCCGCAAGAAGCTCAAGAAAAAGAAAAACAAGAAAAGACGGCAGGCAGGCAAGCAGAACAGACCCTCTGCTACGCCTGGCGCTTCTACCTGCAACAATACCACCCCTTGCACTGCCCTGGCCGTGGCGACAACCAGGATAGAGGAGAGGGAGATACCTTGTTCCAACTCCTATCCAGCGGTGGACGAGGGCTTCACGACTGTACTCTCCAAGGGAGCTCGCCGCCGTGCCAGGGCGTCCGACTCAGCAGCACTGCCGGCATAGGCGGAGAGTACGGGGGGGGGATATCCTGATGAGCCTTCGTCAGGGATATCCTGATGATATCCCTGACGAAGGCCTTCCCTGACGAAGGCCGGACCCCGGCCGAAACGTTGGAACTAATAAAAGTTTTTGTACGTTCGTCCGCTCAAGCCAATTTATATATATATATATATATATATATATATATATATATATATATATATATATATATATATATATATATATATATATATATATATATATATATAAAGCGACAGGGAGAACAATGTAGAAGAGCAAGCCGGGCCCCGCCCCCTCCGGCAAAATGAAAACTCTCCGCCTATGACTGCCGGTGAACCCTGATGTCATTGGAACGGTCCTGTTCCGACCGTCTGCTTCCGGGGGTGCCTTCCGGGACTCTCCACGCCTCACCCTAGCTCAGGAACTCTCCTCGCGGCCCGGTGTTGCTGCTATTCGTGTGAATCACAAGCGCAACATTGTGGCAGTTGACGCGAAGACGCGGGAGTGTCTTGGGCAGCTTCTCAACATCACGGAGCTTCGGGGCATCGCGGTGACTGCCAAGGAACCTGCCGACCGCCAGAGAAGCACGGGGTTCCTACATGGCGTGGATGGAGAGCCTGCAAACGACACCCTGCTGCCTGGAATCGAGTCATCGGTGCCCGTGCTGTCAGCTACCAGGGAGGGTAGCACCGTCACGCTACACTTTGCCGGACCGGTCCCCCTTGAACATGTGTCCCTTTTCCGGGTGCACTTCTGGGTGAGGCCGGCCCGACCACGTCCACTGCAGTGCCGGCAGTGTGGGCGCTTCGGCCACGTCGTAGAGACCTGCAGGTGGCCGTCCGGGTGCATTCGCTCGGGCGTGCTCACGAGGAAGGAGCCGGATGTACTCGGGTTCGCTGTGTCAACTGAGGCGGCGGTCACCCGGCCGACACTACAGCTTGCCCAAGGTGGCAAGAAGAACGGCGGGTGGCCACAATCATGGCTTCCTCGACCGCGGCACTTTCACGGCGCGTCGTCAAGGCGGCGATTCATGAGGACCATCAGGTGGAACGGGTGCCTAGGGCCCCTGCGAGATCCTATGCTGGTGTCCTCCAGGGCATTTCACCGCCGGCTGTTCACGTGCTCCCCCCGGTACCGACTCCCCGAACATCTCGGCGTCACGCTCCCGTTGCTGCCTCCACGACACAGCCCCCTGCTGCTCCCTCGGCCCAGCCCTCAGTGGACGTGCTGCTGGCCAACCTCCTCGTGACCATGCAGGCAGTTGGCGCTATGCTTCCTGCCGATCATCCACTCCGTGCCGTCTTCCTGCAGGCAGCGGCCGTTTAGTCATCAAGCACCAACCATGGCTGATGCACCACCTGCACGGAATCATCGTCGCCGCCGCCCGAGCGTTCTCCAGTGGAATGTTAACTCGCTACGGCGGCGACAAGCGGACCTCGCACTCCACCTACAGCAGAGTGACTTCGACGTCCTCGCCCTGCAGGAGGTGTACGTGGCTGCAGAGGATCTGCGACTGCCGGGTTACATCGGCTACTCTAGTACCACATCCTGCACACTGGAGTCGTGCGACGCTGCTCCGTGCTTAGTGAACGAATACCTACAAGGCAAGCCACGCTGCGCAGTGTACGTGCGGCGCGAACTGCCGCACACTCACATAGACGTAGCCAAAGCTACTGCGGGTGCCCTTGAGTGTTGTGCGGTGACTGTGCGACTGCGTGGTGTGGATACTACGGTGGCTTCGGTGTATGTCCGTCCCGCACAACGGTGGGACTCCAACGACCTAGTAAGTCTGACAGCACGACTCGGCAGCAATTTCCTCCTGTGCGGTGATATGAACGCTCACCATACGACGTGGGGGAGTCGCAACTGCTCACAACGAGGGAAGGACCTCGTGGATGTCATCCATCAATTGGATCTGCAGGTCCTGAACACTGGGTCTTTCACCTTCGTCCGCAGAGCAGGCCGAGTCTCGTGCACTGCCATCGACGTCAGCCTGGCCACCCGCGGCGCGAGCTACGACTGGGCAACAGAGCCCGACTCCTGGGGCTCGGACCACTTGCCCATTACCATCACCCCGGCGGGTGGAAAGACTCCTAGGACCAGATTGTGCACCATTGTCGACTGGCGAGCCTTCCGGCAGCAGCTCAGCATGGCCTCGGAGGAGCGGGACTTCCTGGGACTGGTTGCACAGGCAGCGGAAGCGGCAACAATCCGGACCAGGGAGCCAGTGTGCCGCCCAGTTCCTGACATCCACCAGCTACAGTTGAGAGCCGCCAGACGAAGAGTTGAGAGACATTTTCTCAAAAGCAGTTGCCCTGAAAAACGCAGGCTGTTCAACCGAGTCAAGGCGGTTTGCCGGCGACACGCTAATCGTCGCACACGGCAGAGCTGGCAGGGCATCTGCCACTCTCTCAACGAAGCGAAAGGCGGCTCGAGGGCTTGGAGGCTGCTGCGGTGTCTCATCCTCGGACCAGCTGTGCAGCAACCAGTACTTGCTGTGGCTATCTACCTGGGCATCAGCGAAGAGGCACTGGCAGAACGTCTGGCCGACCGCTTTGCCACTATTCTTGTGACTCCGCCTGATGCGGTCATCCACCCACGCTTGCCCAAACCACCGCTAGGACACCACCCTGCCTGGACAGCTGGTCAGATCAGAGCGCTGTGCGAGGAGCCTATTCTCGCACATGAGCTAAACGCTGCGCTGGCAAAGACCAAGCGGCACAGCTCTCCCGGCGCTGACGGCATCACTTACCAGATACTACGCAACCTGGACAAGTCCGGACAACAACGGCTGCTGGATGCCTTCAACGAGGTGTGGAGGAGCGGCGCCCTACCGGAGGCCTGGCTGACAGCGGTGGTGGTTCCTGTCCGGAAGACCGGTAAACAAGGAACGGCCATCACGTCCTACAGGCCCGTCTCGCTCACCTCTGCCGCCTGCAAGCTCATGGAGGCCATCGCGCTGGCTCGCCTAAGCTGGATCACAGGGGCAGAGGACTTTCTACCGGAGCAGCAGACGGGATTCCGCCGCCACCACTGCACAGCGGACTCTATTGCGGATGTCGTCTCCACCCTCGAGAATGCCAGGAGTAAAGGAGAGGTGGCGCTCCTCGTCCTGCTGGACGTACAGAGTGCATTTGATGGACTGCCCCATGGGGTCATTGAGAGTGCTCTGGACGCTCTTGGCATCACGGGCCACCTCAGAGCCTTTGTTAGCGCCTTCCTGTCCCAGCGGACCTTCAGGGTGCGTGTCGGACGGGCCAGTAGCGACCCCAGGGCAGTGACAGCGGGTGTGCCACAAGGTTCCGTGCTGAGTCCCTTCTTATTCAACCTGGTGATGGCGGCACTACCATCTACGCTACCGGTGGATAAGCGCTTCCCCACACAGTGCTCGTTGTATGCGGACGACGTGGCACTGTGGGTGAGGGGACCCAGACGGAACTTCACCGCCATCAGGACGTCTCTTCAACGCTCCCTGAACGCGGTGGCCTTCTTCTTCAAGGCGATTGGGCTCTCCCTGTCGCCAACGAAGACCGAGGCTCTGGTGGTACATCCAAGGACTGCAGCCAGGCAACGCGTCAAAAGGCTGGTGCTCGAGGGCCGGCGGATACCGTGGAACAAGGAGGTGACGTATCTGGGGCTGAAGATTGATCATCGCCTCACATGGCTGCCGGCTACCAGAGCTGCTACCACCAAGGCCGTGAGAGTCCAGAAGGCTGTTGGAAAGCTGTTGTGCCGTGGCCGAGGCTGCACACCGCGACTGGCCCTGCGACTGTACCACGGAGCGGCAACAGCAGTGCAGACATATGCGCTGCCCCTGGTTCAGCTGGCGCCATGCCGTAGAGAGCAGCTGGAGCTACAGCACCACAAGGCAATCCGGCACTTTTTCGGACTCCCACGCCAATCACCGGTGGCTGCGTCGCTGGCTGAGACAGGTAGCTGGCCGCTGTCACTCACCATGCTGCGACAGTCACTACATCATGTAGACCGTCTCCACCGAGCACCTGGGGGCTCCGCCCTCCTTCAAAGACTCCGGAGCCGGCCTGCCTCACGCATGGGACGGATCTGCGCGCTGTACGAGGAGATGGTACCTCAGCCCCCCATCCGTGTGCAGCCCCTTTCACCTATCCAGCAGCCCCTTGACGTGCAGTTGGAGCTGGACAAGCTCAGCAAAAGGCGGACACCGGCGTGCGAACTCCAGCAGGCAGCCATGGAGAAAATCCACGAGCGTCTACGGGGACATCTTCTGCTGTTCACGGATGGGTCGGTCCTGAACAGCGTCCGCTCGGCTGCAGCTGCCTGCGTCATCCCAGCGACTGGAACAACCCTCCGGTGCCGGCTCCCCTTCCATTCCAGCTCCACTGCGGCGGAACTGGCTGGTCTACATCTGGCAGCCGACCACCTAGCTGCCAACCCGCCTGAAACGCCCGTGGCGATCATCACTGACTCCCGGCCAGCCCTCCAAGCGTTGCTGCAGCCTGATCAAGCCGGAGTCACCGTGGCTTTGCTGCACGCCAAGCTCACTGCTATACAAGCTAGCGGCGTGCGTCTGTCTCTCCACTGGCTTCCCTCCCACGTTGGGATAGCTGGAAACGAGGAGGCAGATGCCGCTGCCAGGGCAGCACACCATGGCGACACCCCGGTGACCTCAGCAGTGGCGGCAGCAGACTTCTCTCGGCAGCGCCTGCGGCAGCTGCTCCTCACCATCCACCCGGTCAAGCGGGTGGCCAGCGGCAAGCCACCACCACCTCTTCCGGAGTCTGGCCTGGAGAGGAACGAGCGGTTGCTCCTTCTCCGTCTGCGGACTGGTAGTGCCTGGCCCGCGGCACGAATGCACTCCACGGGACGCTGCTCATCAGCTGCGTGCAGCAGATGCGGCGATGCCGGAACCCTAGAGCACATCATCTGCTCTTGCCCGGCGTTAGCCGCCGAGCGACGCAGACTGGTGAGCCGATTCCAACATCTCGGGCTTCCAGCGACATCCGTGGAGGACATTCTCTTCCCTGCGCGGTCACCACTGCCAGCCCTGCGGGCTTTCCTGGAGTTTGCGGGACCCGCTAATCTCCACCTTATTTAATCGGGATGCGTCGGCTTCCTGCCCGTGCCAGGGTGGATGGCCTCCTCTCCTACTACCCTATCTCCTCTCCTCCTCACTATCTCTTCCTCTATCCCTTTTATTCCCCCCTTCCCCTCCCCGCAAGGCGCTTAGCCGTGTCCCCGAAAGGGAGACAGAAAGAAGCGTTTTCGATTTCCTTTCTTCTAATAAATAGCCACTTATATATATATATTTCGTTCTGGCAATACCGCTTCTCCCGGTAGTCTCGGCCTCTACAAAACGGCAGAGGGCAGCACAGGAAAATGAAAATGCGTACTGCGCGGCCGAAACTGCATCACCGTAGGGCCAAGGCGCTGTTTCGTAGGGCAAAAGACCAATCGACGAGCTCAGTGCCACGTCAAGTCGGCGATCGCCGACTTGACGTCACTGCACGTACGAGGAGGATGTGTCAGGTGTAGGAAAGCAGCGCGGGAATTGTTTTTCGAAATGGAGGGTCTGCGCGGCGCGCAGCGCTGTAATATTCGGGAAACGTGGTCGCCGCGGTCTACTGTACGAATTGGCGAGCTTGTTTGGGGGGTGTTAAAAAAAAGTAGGAGCCTGTTGACGGGCCCTTTAAGAATGCCAAGTGCATTCGTTCCGATAATCGCTTCCTGCTGCTGTTGTCTCGCCCACACAGTTTGACATGTACCTCTGATATTCTGTCATGTTCTGACCTTATAGTCTGCGTTAGCAGGCTTCTCTTGTGCGGTGATGTAGAACTGAACCCGGGGCCTCCTAAGTTAAACAAGGCTAACACTCGTTTACGTGGTTCGTCTTTTGCTGATGAAACGGGTGATTTCGATGCTGCGGCTGCTGACTTGTCTTCGGTGACTCAAATGCTTACCGAATTAATTAAGGGTCAGCAACGCATATCGCAATATATAGCTGATATGAAGAAGTTTCATTAAGTTGTCAATTCTAGGTTTGATGCTTCAGAGACTCGTGTCTCTGCATTAGAATCGCTTCCCGTCACGCCTTCTACAACTGCCGGTAGTAATGTGAACAGCGATATTCAGCAGCTCCAAATCCAAATCAACCAACTCACTATGCGTAATGATGATCTGGAAAACCGATCTCGCCGCAATAACTTGCTGCTGCTTGGCCTCGCTGAGACACCGGATGAATCCTCTGACCTTCTACTGTCTAACCTTTCTGAGTGGTTCAAAGGAAATCTGCAAATTGATTGCCCGAATATCGAAAGGTGTCACAGGATCGGACGTAGGCAAGCGGATCGACCGCGCCCCATTATCATAAAGCTGCTCGACTATCGCGAAAAAACAACTGTCCTTAAAAACGGCTACAAACTTAAAGGGTCTAACTTTCGCATTTCCGAAGACTATTCATTGCGCGTACGAACTATCAGAAAGAAGATATGGCAAGCATCAAAACCCTTTCGGGATAATGGCTCCATTGTACGCTTGAGTTTTGATCATGTGTTTATAGATCAAATTAGGTACAACTGGAATGATGACACTAACTCCCTCGTTAGGATTCATTCTCGCTCAGCAAAAGCTCCTTCTAACGTCACCACTAATGCTCCTTGACGCCTCGGGAATGATCCTAACGAGGCCCTGCGCATCTTAAATGTTAATGCCAGAAGCCTAGTCAACAAGTTCCCAAATTTTCTTATTCTTATCACGGCTCATTCACCGCACATAGCCGGTGTAACAGAAACTTGGTTAAATGAACATATATACGATAGCGAAATAACACCTCCAGGTTTTACAGTCGTTAGAACTGACAGACGTCATGGCAGGGGAGGGGGTGTTGCACTATTTTTACGGTCTGATCTTAAATTTTCAGTTATCCCCAGTCCACCTGATACCGAATCCGTTTGGTGCAAGGTCTTTTTTGGAAGCATTTCCATAGTCTTTGGCGTAGTTTACCGCTCGCCATCATCGAACATAGATCAGCTGCTCACTTTAACAACTTTCATGCACGAGCGCTTCTTATCCACTTCCAGCTTGATCTGCCTGGGTGATTTCAACACTCCAGGTATTTTGTGGCCATCTCTATCGCTCACAGGTTATGACGTAGAAATCAGCAAAATTCTGTTAGATTTTTCGCTCTATTTTTGTTTAAAACAGATTGTTGAAACTAACACACGAGGCGATGCAGTTTTAGATTTAGTTTTTGTTCGTCCTTTCCTCTTAGACAATGGTTATGAATGCGAGGTTGCTGATGGTATTTCAGACCACAAGGCCGTTCTAGTATCCATTTCTGTTCCTGTGCGTACCAACAATTTTGTCTATTCTACATTCCCAGATTTTTCATGAGCCGATGACGCGTCTGTTCTTGATCTTTTATCCAATTCTTATGATGATTTCGAACGCCTCAGCGAAAGTAACGATGTAAATTCCTTAGTGGCTTCTTTTGAAAAGACTGTGGCAACTTGTATTGAGCGATTCGTCCCGATAAAAACGAAAAAGAAAAACCCCCAGCTTCCCTGGATATCGCGTGACATACTTCATCTGTCGCGTCGTGTTGCTAGACTGAGGCGTTTAAAAAGAAACGGTGACCCCTTTAAAATACAGGAATTTAGCCTCGCGAAAGAAGAACTTCGGGTCAAAATTAATTCCTCGAAAGACTTCTACTTCAAAGTTACATTGCAATATTTAATGAAAAGCAACCCTAAAAAATTTTGGGCTTCTATTTTACCCACCTCAGCTGCCACAAATACAGTTGTTATAAATAACGCCCCCCTGTAGTGACCCCTTAACTATTTCCAACGCGTTCAACGAATACTTCCAATCGGCATTCACAACTGACAATTTAGACATCCCTAGCTTCCATCATGGTTCAAATAACTCAATCAGTGACATTTCCGTGTCTCTCGATGGTGTTATGAACCTAATTTTGCACTTAGGAAATAAGAAATCTCTTGGTTCTGATGCCATTCCTAATATTTTTCTTCTTCGATATTGTGAGTGGACCAGCCTCTATTTGACCGTAATTTTTCAAAAGTCCTTATGCACCTCAACTGTCCCTTCAGCTTGGAAATTAGCCAAAATTCTTCCTATGCATAAATCTGGCAACAAGCAGTCACCATTAAACTATTGCCCGATTTCATTAACGTCCCAATCATGCAAACTTTTAGAGCACATAATATTTAAGCATATCATGGGGTTTTTTGAAAATCATAACATCCTAAGTGATGCTCAGCATGGTTTTCGCAAAGGTTTTAGTACAACAACCCAGCTTGTAGAATTTTCTCATGACATTTCGCACGCTCTAGACTCTGGTATCCAAATTGATGCAATTTTCATCGATTTTTCAAAGGCATTCGACACTGTTACACATTCTAAACTTCTGCATAAACTTCACGCTATTCTTAAAAATCATTCCTTAGTTGACTGGATTGCTAGCTTTTTAAACAACCGTTCCCAGTATGTTTCTTTTATTTCCTCAAACTCGTCTGTTGTGAATGTGTCATCCGGAGTCCCCCCAGGGTTCGGTCCTGGGACCACTTTTGTTCTTATTGTACATAAATGATTTGCCCAATTATGTGTCTGCGAAAATCCGCCTTTACGCTGATGACTGTGTACTGTACAGTGTAATTAGTACCAGTGATGACCACATTTTACTTAATGATTCTTTTACACAGTTTTGCAGATGGTGCGAGACATGGCAAATGAACATAAACTTTCTTAAAACAGTCACTCTTTCCTTCTGTAAACGCACCTCTGTTTCTCTGTTCGATTACTCTTTCAATGGCTCCTCTCTGAAACGTGTGTCCGAGTATAAGTACCTAGGCCTCATCTTCACACACAACATGTCTAGGTCCAAACATATCGAATACACTTGCAATAAAGCTTTAAAGAAACTGGGCTACCTAAATCGTACATTAAAAGATGCTCCACGCGAAACAAAAAACGTATAAATCACTCATCCGTCCCATCCTCGAATATGCCTGCCCCGTATGGAACCCATATAAAAAATCGGACATAAGCACACTAGAATCTGTTCAGAAGAAAGCCATCCGTTTCATTTTCCGCCGTTACGACTGGAATTTCTCGCCCTCCTCTCACCTTGCTACGTTAGGACTACAAACCCTGTTCGAGCGACGCGATCTGGAATGCCTAAAGTTGCTGCATATTCTTGTTAATACCCCACGCTACACATTAACTAACGAATA
Source organism: Rhipicephalus appendiculatus (assembly GCA_030522465.1). Lineage (NCBI taxonomy): Eukaryota > Metazoa > Arthropoda > Arachnida > Ixodida > Ixodidae > Rhipicephalus > Rhipicephalus appendiculatus. Next base: position 65,843 of record JALIZH010024093.1, read on the forward strand.
TCTGTCTCCTGATAAACTGAAACCCACAAGGAACAGCCACAAGCTCAACCTGACACCGTTCCATCCACGCACTAACATATTTAAATTCAGCTTCTTTCCGCACACTATTGAAAAATGGAATGCATTGCCTGGGTCAACTAGATCATTGCCTTTAGAAGATTTTTTGCATGAATGTATTGATTCGCGATTGGTTTATTAAGAGTTGTATTCTTGTTTGTTTTTTCTGTTTTTTCTTTTTTTCACTTGCTTGCAGTGTTGCATTGTCTTTCTGTTTGTGTTCTCATGTAGAGAAAACCCACTCCTGCGATAGCCCAAATTGGGCTGCAGTACGTAAAAATAAAATAAATAAATAAATAAATATATATATATTTCAAAGGCTTCACAAGTTTCACGTTTACTCTTATTTCTTCCGTTGCCAGTGGCACTCGCTGATTTGAAATCAGGGGCGCAGCCACAGCGTTTGCGGCGCAGAGGCACGTAAGTTTCGAAATTCGCTTGTCATGGGACCGTGTGTAAGCGGTCAGACGGGCCGATTCAATGACAGGCTGCGTGAACACTGCAATCTACTCCCTACGGGCACTGGTGGAAACTTATCTCGGCGCCCCTGATTTCACATCAGTGAGTGTCATTGGCAAAGGAAAAAATAAGATTGAACGTGGAGTTTTTGATGCCCTCAAAATAAAACAAGGCAGGGCAAAGTGTCATTTGTGAGGGATTCCTCAGTTTTCCTTACAGATTAAGAATTCGCGGTGCTATACATAGCGGCTCCACGTGGCGTCGTCATTTCGGTGTTTCATTGAAATGTGCTGTTTGTACCACCTTGACATTCACCATGGCTTTGTAGTGTTAGTTGTGCAACTGTGAAACGGGTCAGATAGCCTATATTTATGCATGCGCTGCTGGTTAAAATGTGTATGGGGGGCTTAATTCTGTAATGATCATTTAGTTCGAAGTCCTGCGCTTGTACTGTCTGGTTGTTCTCCTTCACTGTCTTCGTGTCTTTCGCTGGTTTCCTCTCCTGAATATTATGAACCAACTCGCCCAGCAACCTACGTTAGTGATGTCCTGTTTCAAACACGATTGTGACAAATCGGCATGTACGCTAATTAGTCGAATTGAGTTCGCGATAGAACAGGCGAAGGAAAGGCGCATTGCTCGGTTTCATAGTCTGGCGTGGAGTATCGCATTGAGTGCAGGTCAAAGTGGAGGAAACACAAGACATTATACACCCACACTTTAGGGTTACGTCCGCATTCATGTTCTGTGTGTTACTTCACACGAACTTTATGGTGATCACCATCTCGTCCAATTGTCGACCTTGCTGAATTAACTGCCAACCTATAGGTTGGGGATCGTTTCTGTTTGATAAATCATTTCGTCTATTGTCCTTTTCCCTTTCTTTATTAATTAAAGGTCATGTGTTCCAGTTTTTAAACTGATTCTTTCTAAATATATATACCCCAAATAGCTAGCTCTTGCTTTCTCCATTCCAAGCCCCCCGCCCTTCCCCTTTGAACTGACGTTGTTACTTGGCTTGCTTTCACAGGCATATTTATTGTTATTCCAACACCAACTCTCCACACATTTTATTACTATTCAAAGCCCGCCTCATATACTACATATTGTGTGAGAGGTAGCAGACTCGTCCGCCCGAGTATGTCAACAGTCCTCGCCAAACACCATCGTTGCCGCTTGTCACTGACATGGATTCGCTTAACTACGGTGAGCTCGAAAGTAGCTTAAAATTCACCAAGGAGAGCTATAAGGTGGGCTAGTTGGTGTTGATTCATCTTCAATGGGGCGCTTAGTGAACACAAACGATGCAAACGAAAAAGTACAGGTTGCGTTCGTTGCCTTATGTCATGTATTTTTTCGTTTGTGTTCACTAAGCGCCCCATTGAAGATTAAAATTCACGTTTATTTTGAATCCAACACTACCTTTCCACATTATTAAAAACACCGAACAAGTTTTCTGGTCCAGTTATTTAACTTGAAGCAGCAGGCGAATCAATTGCGATGCGTTTGCCGAGTGGGCATAATTAAGAAAAGACCGAGTATTTAGTGGTGGCATAAGGTGTGAAATAAAGGTAGGTTTACTGAAAAAAAAAATTTAGTACTTAAATGGCGCGCCGATCGCGCCGAGAGAACACGTCGGCGTCGGCGGCGGCGGCGCGCCGATCAGTTGGCGGCGGCGGCGCAGCGAAAACTGTCGGCGGCGGCGCGCCGACGTCTCGGCGCACACCTCTACGCTTGTGTGAGTTTCACCGCGTCGTTGTATGTGGAGCATAAATAGACATTCCTAGTTGAGCGTCTGCTACAACTATGGGGACGCAGCCACTACTAAATTAAGTTGCGTTGATGCGCGCTTTCTCCGCTTTAGGGGGAGCACGGTACATCTGCGGCGTCGTCTATGCGGCGTCTACTACGGCGCAGCTACCGCATTTCAGACGCCGATGAGACTCCGACTCGCGTCGTCTCCAACGTGGGCAGCGCTGGACGCTGGCAAAAATAAATAAATAAATAAAAATAACGCGCTAGGGAAAGGTGCAGCCGCGCTCCTTGCGGCGAGGAGAGGCATTCTGCCTCAGCCGCTGCGTTGCAACGCTCCTCCGTTCGCACCACTAGGAGGGCGATTATCCCCTCCACACGTATTCATCCGCGCCCCGTCGTCTGCTAGCATCCGCCTACCGTCGGCGCGCACACGTTCAGCGAGCAGACGGTAGCGCCGAAAAAAATAGAACATGGCTGCACGCATCGAGGCTGCTGCTCTCCGCCTCTAGTTTATCACGTCGTCGTCGTGCGCTCTGTGGCCCGTAAGTTGCAAACAGACGCTTGATTTTGCTTTAGATTTATGTCTTGGAGCTTCGACAGCAATGTATTCGTGACTACACTGCGCTATTTTCATGAACCGCTATCAAATTCTAGGCGCGTTAGGCTTAGCAGGCATGGTTAGAGCAATATCTTATTTCGCCAATAACGACAGAGCGTACCTGGTGCTCAGGGGCGTAGCCAGAAATTTTTTTCGGGGGGGGGGGGGGGCACCTCCTTGATTTCGGGGAGGGCACCTCCTTGAAATGGCCGTTTTTCACTATGTATGCCATGGCAAAAAAAATTTCGGGGGGGGGGGGGGGGGCACGTGCCCGGTGTGCCACCCCCTGGCTACGCCACTGCTGGTGCTTTGTCCTGATCGTGAGATCACGCAAAGCGATAGCTCATTATACCATTCATTTGTTGCTGTGAGCGCTTTGGGCGAGCGTCGAGGGCAAGTTCAGATCGAAGCGGGTGGTCGCGTCTGCATGGGCGCTGCCATGTTGATTTTTAACCACGGTTACCGACGGTTACTGATACAACAATTAAAGAAATACGACGTAAATGCGATGAAGAATAAACAAATGACTTATTGATGTGCAGGAGCAGATGCTAAAGAAGGGCAAATGTCTCAACCTTGCCAACTGCAAGGCAATTATATCTGGATCTATGTTTTCGTGCGCAAGCGTGTGCCTTGTTTACACACCTTTGGCTAGAGTGTACTAGAACTTTTAAGTGGCGCGACCGGCACGCTCTCCCCTTGCTTGCAGCTGTCCACGTTTGCGGGGAAAGTAGCGGCGGCGTTGCCATCGACCAATCTTCCAGCTTGGTTGTTTGGTTTGCTTTGCGTGGCTGTGCGGCATGGCCGGCATCTCGCTTTTGCTCGCAAAATGACCAAGAAACAGCGTCTAAACCATTGTTACGCGCCCGGTTGCACAACGGGATATCCGCGTGTGCAACAAAGTCGCAAGTTATCCCTTTTTAAGGCCCCAAAGGATGAAGATCGACGACTTCTTTGGGAGCGGAACCTCCATCGACTTGACAGGCCGCTTGACGCCGATTGTGCGGTGTGTGAGTTGCACTTCGAACCCCATTTTATTCTGAGAGACTACGTCCATATTATCAATGGTGTTGAAGTCCGAATTCCCAAGGGAACGCCGACGCTTGCCCCTGATGCAGTCCCGACGATTTTACCCAACCAAATCAGTAGACATCAAGCACATTGACCTCTAAGGTGCCATAGACAACACATCAAGCTTAAATTTTGTTGAGTACGCAATGTCACCAGAATACGAGAAATACTTCGAAATCTGTGATGCCACGCGTGGAGATTCTCAAAAGAAATTTAAAAATAATACTTTGACCTTGATTTCTTTCTGTATGAATAAAATTATGATGGTGAAATTAAAAACATTAAAGAGTTCTAAGAGAAAGGTTAATCGATCTAAACCGATTTACTGTTCCACTTTAGTGTCGCTTGAAGTGGTTTTGCAACCATAACACAATTTTATTTAAATACATTTTTAAAAGATGACCTTAGCTCTGTCGTTCAGTCTGCTTAGTTTTATGTTATGTTTTGTGTACTGGCCCTAATGTTTTATGCTTTTGACAACTTTTTTATTATCATTGTATTGTATAAATATGCAAACCCTGTATTTTATGGTCTCAATTATTATTAGTAGTAGTAGTGTACTGCTACAAGTTTGCTTTGCTGTGCAGTGGTGTTGCATTTTTAAACTCTCAAAATCACCCACTACAGTGTTACTTAAGACGTTTTTCTGCAGTAGAAACATGTTTGCATTTTTGTAGGCGCTACTATAATGAATGCATTCCAATCTTTTAAAATAAAAGGGAGCTTCGAAAAAACTCTGCTGTTAATCAGACCACGTCAATAAAGCATTTTTTTTTCTTGCTGTCATGTGTGAACGAAACCTGAAGCAACGCGCCCCCTTATTCCATTGGCAGCGTCTGCTGCGCCGCGCGGCGCACGAGACGATCCCACACAGAAGTGGCTCCTGCGCCGCACGGAAGTGACGTCACTGTAATAAAATTTACTTAAGACAACTCAAATGGACAGATTATTACTTTATAATGTGCTATACCTACACAAATAGTAAACAAAAAGTGTTTGAGGAATCAGTTAACGCACATTTGTTAATTAATGACATATCGCAAGCATCTCATACCCAGGGGGCGCTGCGAAAGGTAACAGTGGCAAAGATGGTAGCCAAGGTCTATTGTGGTAGCTGCAAGAAAATCCATGTGTGTCACGGGAGGATGTGCAGCGTAGACATGGACATAGAGTTTCTCACTTTGATGTGCGGGTTGTTGCTGTTGGAAGTACAGCATTTTCTAGATGGCGATGTGAAAACGTGGTGTGTCGAAGATGAGAGTGTCCTTACTGCCGAGTACCTCGATTTGCTTGTCGTGAAGGGCAATGTCAACGATGAAATAAATGTGGTAGCACAGTTCGTGAGAACGTCGGGACGCGCAATATATTCCAGTGCGGCTGTGAAGTGTTTTTACTAAGCATGTTATCTCCAGTGGCCAATGCACCTGCACTGCAGGCTTTTTTTCGCAAAGTGCGAAGACGTATTGGCCGTTCTCATCCGTTTGATGTGCTATCACAGGCCGTGTTATTCAGCAAGGCAGACAAACTGTTCGGCACTGTTTTGTGGGTAGGTGGGCTAACGCAGTCGGCAGTTGCCACTGAGCATCGTTTATCAAGTGCTGATTGCCTAGAGCATCACGGTGACACGTTAGTATTTTGAAGCGACTTGGTCTGCCGATTACTTCGTCGCGTCCTTGTATGACGGTACACTGAGCGACCTAACAAGGTTTCATGTTGCATATACGGCGCGGCTACGAGAGGCGAAGAGAAACAGTGAGTAACTGCTAAAAAAAATGATGGCAGGAAACTTGTCCACCATTATTTATGGTTACAATCTGTCAGTCATGTCATGTACTCGGAAAACACACGCAATGCGATAGCGCCAGCCAGAGCAAAATTCTAGCGCTACGGTGACACCGGCGGAAAGCAGATTCGCCCAGCGATAACCAAGGCATGTCGAAGTTCGACTGTACTAAAAGCCACGCTGTTCGCGTTTCTTTTGATCGCGACACCATCATCATGAGCCGTTAGCGAAATCTAAGGGCCCAGTGACTCAGTTCTGAGACTACGTCTGTTACAGTGCGTCTTCCTGTCATCAGAGCCTTGATAAACCGTGCAAATCAACCTTCCTGACGCGGATGACGGATAAACCGATGCAGCCAGTCGCATCTGAATTTCGCATGTCCTGCGTCTCGCCAAGAAAGTGCGTAGTAAAAGAGCCAATACTGCGAAGGTCATCAAACATCCAATATCAAAGGGCCTGTAGACAGGACCACCAGCGGCGCATCAGTAGCTGCAGCAAGTCCGGCTGACAGGAGGCCAGCGGAGAGGCACACTGAAAGTCGCGTGCCGATTCAGCGGCTGGGTCTGTCGTCCTCAGCGACGCGCAGACGATCAGCTTGTCGATGGTATAGTGTTCTAGAAGGGGGGTAGTGGGATCAGGGAGAGCCCGCGGGTGAGGCATCTTACGTCGACGCCGCCAGATGACGCCACTAGCGCGTGGGCTGTACGGAACGCGAGACGCACAGCCTTAGCAACGTGGAGAAAGCCGTGTGCGCTTGGTGCTTCGCCGAAAAGGGGAAGCGCGCAGCTTCTTCGCATGTTTTCTGAAATCTTCCTCTGAATTAAGACAAGCGCAGAGAAAGGTGGGACGGCGGACGTTTCAAGCTCGCCTGAAAATAAAGCCGACCCAAAGAGTGCAGACAAACGGCCGCACGACGATGCGGCTGATTTGTAAAATAAATGCTCGCGAGCACCATAGAATGGGAACATTGCTTAATTCATTTGCCTTTAACAATTTTCATGCACGTTAGGACACAATCGCATTCACAAGTTCGAGTGAGCCGAGCAATTGCGGCGCATGTACCAACACATTCGGAAGACGAGCGGTTTTGTTTCGTTTGATTCTATTCCTTGCTGAGCGAAGCTTTCGTGCCGTACTTGAGACTTCCTTCTTAAGCTGTCGCTTCAGCCTTGACTGTCGCGTAAGAAGGGCCTTTTTCAGGTACCGACAGGTGATTCATGCTTGCCCTGAAAACAAAAAAACAGCAAATGGGAGACTTACCAGATCCATTTTGATAGAAATAGCGCAGGAGTTGAAAAACTATGATGAAAAATTATTTGCATGACAGTTATTACTATAATGCAGCAGTTAAACATAACGTCTGATGGTTGTTTTCCAGCACAACGCTTGCTGATGTACAGCCGCCCATTTTTTAAACCTCAACACGTGAACACCGACCGCCGAGCCAATTAGCCCCAATTCCCGGCGTCCCGTTGTCCTGTTCCCGGAACAGCCCAGCAGAAGACAGCTGCACAAGACTGTTAATCGCGTGCATACACGTATGGTCGTTCATTTCGCCGCCGTGCTCAGTTATACGGCTCTTATAGACTGGGTGGTCGACGCTCGCGCGTTCAGGTTAAGCTGTACATGCCTTCACGAGTGGTCACTTGCAGCTCAAGGCCCTTAGATAAGTCCGCCCTTGACATGCTGCTAGTTGGCAATGTACCTTTGCAGATACTATAAGCGTCAGCACATTGTAGAATGTTCTCAGCTTCCGCACGGCAAGTGACGTGTCTTTGGTCGACCACTCGGCCACAAAGGTATGCGTATATGGGACGCCGAGCGTGCCTGTATCCACATCCGGCGAGAAGATCACCACCATTTTTGACGTTACTTCTTGATTTGCTTGCATCCTCAATTTGCAATACAGAACGCCCGTGTAGTCGGGAACGCGGTGGCAACTCCAGTAGACCGAGGCAACACTAAGAGTAAATAAATATCCGGGCACACCGGAGCACGTTGCCACGTCGCCGCGGCAGCTTCATCCGCATATCTGTTTCACAACACTCGGACTGCTCATCACCGCAGACTTTCGATTTTTTAGCCTCACGACGGGTGACGACCGCACTGCTTCGTTTCCTAGATGGTCTTGACTGCACCGGCTTTTTGCACAAGTAGCTAGCCGCATTGGGTGGCAGCGTCGGAACGGCATGCACCGGGCAGGAACTCCGGCTTACCACGTGGAGTACGCACTTCTTCGCCGTTTACAATATGTACATAATCTCTTACAATGCACGATGGTTCGAAATGCAGTTCACAAACCGCACAAGTTTCGTCGAGTTTCTTTTCTTATCTTGGTGGTGCAGGTTGCGTTCCCAAAGCCGCTGTCTTTCGGCGCAGTGAACGACGACGGCTGCTTTCCTTTTGTCCACTTGTAGCCTGTTTCACAGCCCGGAGCGAAGCAGTGTCGTTGCCGTTGACGTTTTGACATTCCTACTTCACATGAGTTCAGCCGACTGCGCGCGAAAGACTCATAGGGCAGGTTGAAACACTAAAAAGCAGTCAACGTCGTGACTCAAGCCCTTCAAAACAAGCGCGCGAAGCACCAGAGGCAGCCAGCCCGCCAGCCCATGCGACTACAGCGCCGCCGCCAACATCCGGGTCCCGTCCGCACTCGCCGCCTCGCTACAATGCATAGGGCGCTCCGGCTGCTGATCCCACTACCCCCTTCTAGAACACTGTATCGATGGACGTGGCTGCCATGGCATATTCAAACGACGCGCTTAACCGGAAAAGTGCATGACGTCACTTCCGTGCGGCGCAGGAGCCGTTTCTGTGTGGGAGCGGCTCGTGCGCCGCGCGGCGCAGCAGTCTCTGCCTATTCCATTCCAGTTGTGGTGTTCTACATGGAGTGGGCCAAGAGTTCTTCCTCCCGTGTGCAACATATTCTTTCTTTTTCTTTTTTTGGCCTTCCGATGTGTACCGGCTAGCTCGTTTCGCGTAAGAAAGTGTAACGTGTACGAAATAAAAAAAAAAAGCGCTCGGCACATAGTAAAATGCGCTGCGCCGCTTCAAGCTGAAGTGCGGTAGGCACCAACTTCAATAATAATAATAATAATATCGAAAAATCTTTGCTCAGGCATGTTTATGAAAAAGGAGGAGGTATAACAGGAAAGAAAAAGGAGGGAGATCGCCCTGGGCGGCGCACTATCGGCGCGACGGAGAGGTGCCAACACGTACGCGTAGCGCCTGCCAGCCATCCGCCCGGGAAGATTGGTCGACGCCAGCGCCACCGCACCTTTCCACGCTGAAAGGCCCGCGCCCAGGCAGCCGTTCGCGCCACTTAAAAGTTCTAGTACACTCTACTTTGGCAGTGCTGAACGGTAGTGGTGAAACAGAGTATAGTGGCACATTCGGGTGGTTGTTTGAGAGCGCTCTGACCATGTTTAAAAGTGGTGATTCCAACAGCTTTAAAGCTCTACAACGAGAACAAGCAGGTATGCAAGTCATTTTCCTCATTATGTATTTGCCCACTTATTTAAGTAGTGATGCTTAGTTTCTATTTTACATAAACTTTTGAGAGCCTCCGGAGCACTCGAAAACGACCTGTCGAGTGTACCGTAAAAAGCCACCTAAACATCGGCCCAATGTTAGCGGCGTAGGCGTGCTTCATGTTGGCTACCCTGTGCTGCCGAGCAAAACTAGCTCCCTGGTGTACCTAGGTGTACCCAGAAATGGGCAGGGGCACGTGAAATGTTGGAGGCACTCGACGGCTTGTCTTTTTTAAAGGTTTTGTGTATGTGTGTCCTGCTTGTGGTATCGCGAAGTGCCGAATGATAAGCCAAGACGTTACATTGTCGGGGAATCACTGCCTTTTATTTTGATGGCAATCGCTTATATACCGATATAATACCGATGATATCATTGACAGCGCCCCCCTATACACAAGACATTCCCCCCGTCATAATAAAAAGAAATAAAACAACACAAGTCAGTCCACTTTCGCTCACTTCACAGCACATGACACGAACGACGTTCTTGCACTCAGGCAAGCTCGTAGTCATGATATCGCGTTGGCATTATTCTTGCTCGTTCCGACTTGGTGCATGATGGTGCTGTGGTCGTAGGCAACTGCGACTGAGAGATGTGAACCTCTAGCATAGACTCCGTTACTACTGTCAGAATCGGTAGCGCTTCCCTGGGTGTCTTCTGATGGCCCCATTTCCGATTCATTCACGACTATACATAACTTGCACGTACGTCACTGCGGTCGCCATCTTTAGGTACCAGCGGAATGCGATGCTGCATAAACACCTGCTCGAACGCTCGGAGCAAGAAACGGTGGCCCCTCCAATTCTTTGTGTTCCCCTTGGCGCGGCTGGCGAACAGAAGAAAGCGGGGAGAGTACAAAAGAACGCAGGGAGCGAACTACCCCCTGTGCTCCCCTGCACTGATAATCTCTAATGTGATAAAAAGTCACGGTGGCTGCCACCTTTAGGTACCCAGGGCAGAGAACTTGTCTGTGACGTCACGTGCAAGTTATGTGTAGGGGTTTTAGATGTGAAGCATCTTAGACCGGGGTTCAATCCGGTGGTGTGCGCCGTGACCACCCTTACTGCGCATGCGCAAACCCTTAAAAAATAAAAAATAAAAAACCTCCTCTTCCCCCCTCTCCTCAGGCATTCCTCCCCGCGGCGACCACACCCTCACTGCGCATGCGCGTCCCCTCCCTCTCTACGCTCCTACGCTCCCCCCCCCCCTCTCTCCTCTAGGCATCTCTCCCCGCGGCGTCCGCACCATATCCACACTCCCACTGCGCCTGCGCGTCCCCCCCCCCTCTCTCTCCTCTCCTACGCTCCTCCCCTTTCTCGCCTCGCGACGCCGACGCAGGCAGCGTCTGCTAGCGAGCTTCTTGGTTGAAAAAGCCGGCAGATCCCACACAGTGTGGGAATCGATCTAATGCGAAGCAGCCAGGAAGGAGTAAATCATGCTTTACATAATTTTCATGTCAACTTTTACATGCTAGGACCTGTCATTTATGTTCGTCAACAGTCACGTCGCGCAATACCAATTTTGGGGTATATCAAGCTAGCGAACTGGACGCAAGCGCACCATGAGCGTGGCATGTAAATGGCGTTGTAGATGACATGCATGCCAAGATTTCCATGTTACCACCTGTCATTATGTTCGTTCTACAGTCATGCCACTCAATACCAAATTTGGTGAATATCAAGTTAACGAAACGGCCGCGAGCGCGCCATGAGCGTGGAATGCAAGTCATGTCGCTCATGACATGTCATGATTTCCATATTACCACTTGTCATTTATGTTCGTCATACAGTCATGTCACCCAATACCAAATTTGGTGTATATCAAGCTAACGAAACGGCCGCGAGCGCTCCATGAGCGTTACATGCAAGTCATGTCGCACATGACAACTCATGATTTCCATATTACCACTTGTCATTTATGTTCGTCATACAGTCATGTCACTCAATACCAAGTTTGGTGAATATCAAGCTAACGAAACGGCCGCGAGCGCGCCATGAGCGTGGCATGCAAGTCATGTCGCACATGACAAGTCATGATTTCCATATTACCACTTGTCATTTATGTTCGTCATACAGTCATGTCACTCAATACCAAATTTGGTGTATATCAAGCTAACGAAACGGCCGCGAGCGCTCCATGAGCGTGACAGGCAATTCATGTCGCACATGACAAGTCATGATTTCCATATTACCACTTGTCATTTATGTTCGTCATACAGTCATGTCACCCAATACCAAATTTGGTGTATATCAAGCTAACGAAACGGCCGCGAGCGCGCCATGAGCGTGGCATGCAAGTCATGTCGCACATGACAACTCATGATTTCCATATTACCACTTGTCATTTATGTTCGTCATACAGTCACGTCGCTCTATACCAAGTTTGGTGTATATCAAGCGAACGAAACGGCCACGAGCGCGCCATGAGAGTGTCATGTAAATCATGTTGTTCATGACATGCACGCCATTATTTGCATATTACCACCTGTCATTTATGTTCGCCATACAGTCACGTCACTCAATCCCAAATTTGGTGTATATCGAGCTAACGAAACGGCCGCGAGCGCGCCATGAGCGTGGCATGTAAATCATACTTTTCATGACAAGTTACTCATGATTTTCATGATATGACTAGCCATTTATGTTCGTCATACAGTCATGTTATGCCATACTAAATTTGGTATAAATCCCATTAACGATACGGCCAGGAGAGCTCAAAGTCGTAGGCGGCTAGATAGATAGTCAGATAGATAGGCTCAAACTCGCCGAAGTTCGCTAAGAAATGCTTCGCATTTAAAAACCGACTGCTCGCGCTGCACAACCGTTCACTGGCCACCCCGTGTATATGGCACTGGGTCTTGACCTCCAAGGTGGTGCCGGTGGGAGATTTCTCCTGTTCGTTGTTGAACAATAAAAATTCGCAGCGTGCGCGTTAACTAAAAGCGGACTGCGGGTCTCTGTGTCCAGTCGGAGTCTTCTGTTTCTCATTGCCCATTAGCAGCGATTGGCATGTTCCAGCAGGAAACACCGGTCTATCACTGCGTGATTGCACCTCCCCAGGTTTCTCTCCTGCGCAACGCTGCGATGGGCGCCAGCGTCAACGCCGACGCCAGTGTAAGCGTTAGGGCCCGCTGTGTCGCATCTACACATGGTTCCCTTTAGCGGGAGATGGTGTAATTTTAGATGCGAAGCATCTTATGCTCGGGGCTCTGTCCGTCCCGCGTCCGGCCACTGTCATGAAGTAGGGAAGCACCCATTATGCGAACCAGAACACTGTAGTAATATGAAGGCCGTCAACCCTAACACAGTCATCAGAGTCATGGCCGAGAGCACAGAGAGGCTGCTTAGCAATGGCCAGATAGGTGGTGTCTGTCGCCCAGGTTGACCCCGTTCCTTGAGTCATGGCCGAGAGCAGAGAGAGGCTGCTTAGCAATGGCTAGACAGGTGGTGTCTGTCGCCCAGGTTGACCCCATTCCTTAATCTTGCTTGCATGTGTTTGGAGGGGGGCTTAGTGCGTCCCACAGCGCATGCGCGTCCCCTCCCCCCTCTCTCTCCTCTAGGAATCGTCTACTCTACGGAGCGGCCCCCCACGTCCCACACACCCCACAGCGCATGTGCGTCCCCTCTTACGCTCACCCCCCTTCCTCTACTCAAGGAATCATCTACTCTACGGAGCGGCGCATACGCATCCTCTGCCCCTCTCTCCTCTAGGAATACTCTACTCTACGGAGCGGCTCCGGCGTCCCACATCACCACAGCGCATGGACGGGAATTTTTTTTGCATAGTCATCTTCCCTATACGTGAAGATCCAGGTCGCAGGAAGACACTGAGGCTGCCTTGCGTCGCGCTGTAACTGCGTCAGCTAGGGTTTGTGCCTGTCCTATCCCTACTTTACCAACTACTGTTAACTTTGATGCGTTCCATTTTGTCCCGTTTGCCAGCATAAACGAATTCGTGCCCACCCGTCTCTCCACCTGGATCGGCAAATAAAACTTGTGTTTCGTCTTTGGTCCGCCTTGTCTTACTTTTAAATCTCCTGGCTCAATGGTAGACGCTCTGGCACCTCGTTTTTCATCGATGTACTTTTTTGTTCGTTGTTGCTGCTCCTTAACGCGCTGTTTCAACTTTTCCATGGCGACAAACGGCTCCTCGAAAAATTCCCTTTCTGGGAGGCCAACAAAAACATCCAATCTTGTTCTGGGTTTTCTTCCATGCAGCAGGTAAAGCCGGTGACGCTCCTGTAGTTGCATGTGGGGTGGCCCTATAAACACCCAGGTAACCACGAAACACAAAACCTCTAAAAGACTTCTCGAAACGGCTGCAAACAACTATAAACGTCTTGGTCTACAGAAGACCTAAAATAGACATTTTGAAAATTTGAGATTCGTGCCTCAAATGTGTTTGCGTACAGTTTATTTGCCTTTTTAACAACTACGAGAGCCTTTTTTGCCAAACAAATTCATAACGTCTACGCGAGACATATTTTAGACATTCTGTAGTGCGAGCGCAACACGACTACTTCAGTTATTTTTCGAACGTTCTGTCGAGAAGCGCCGAAATGCCAAATCGTACGCAGGCGCGCATTGGCGCGCACGCCAGTACGCACCAGCTTCGGTCGGCGAGGTGCTCGCGTTGAAACTTGTCCTTCCTCCGTAACGGTCCGTGGTGGTTCGATTGGCAGGCCGGCGGTCATCGTTTGGTGTTTTGTGTAGCGTTTCCACCATTTCTGTACGGATAACTGTCTCTTATGCGGTATCAAGTAACTGTGCTCACACTGTTTTCCGCATATATTCCATAACTGTTTCGTGAAACAAGCTCTACTGTGTGTTTTCGTCGACGGTTCGTTACAACAATGGCCGGATCTTCTAGTCCTAGCCACCTTGTTGCAACTCGGAACGTCGCACGTTCGGATAACGTACTTTTCTCGGTAAGTGAAATTAGGTGCGCCTGACTTTTTGTCATTACTACTGGAACTTTATAGCATCACTTGTAATTAAAACATAAAATAGGACATTTCCCTGCTGGTGGTTGAATCTTCGTCGAACGCAAAACTATATATGGGGGGACGCGCCGGTGCGAATCGTAAGCCGGACGTACTCGCCCTATTTCGGGTCACCTTGTTCGTGTGGGTGTTTGCGTGCGAGTGCTTGCTCGCTTGCTTACAACCATGTCGGCCGGTCGCTAACAGATAAAGTGCAAGGCTCCTCGATCGCTTTGTGAGTGCAGTTATGATTTATTGTCGTGTATAAATACATGAGAGTTTATCACATCTGTGATTGGAAATCAGCCTTTAGAGTGACTTGAAGTTGATACTCTATTATTTGTTGTAAATCATAAAGCTTACTTGCTTTTTTTTGTATGCAGCTTTTCTTCACTGCTATTTGTACAAGACATTGGGCCTGTCACCACGCGAGCTAATTTGGAAGCCAGTGCTGTTTCTCTGACGGGACCTGGAGTGCATCCATGCGGAACATGAATTTATGTTGCTGTCGCAGCAATCAGCTTCACCTTGTGCGGTCACCTGCTGTCTTATTTCGTGCCACATTCGGTTGGGCTTTATTAATTAATAAAGCCGCTTTTACAACATCATGGGATAATTTGTTGTTGTTGAAAAGCATAATCATTTGTGCGCCATAGACAGAACGTCATTTATGAAGTTCGTGTTAATCTTCCGCGTGTTCAGATTTATTATAAACAGATGTGTTCTATATTAAAATTGGATATATGTGATGTGCTGAAGTAGCGAT
This sequence comes from Rhipicephalus appendiculatus, assembly GCA_030522465.1. Taxonomy (NCBI): domain Eukaryota; kingdom Metazoa; phylum Arthropoda; class Arachnida; order Ixodida; family Ixodidae; genus Rhipicephalus; species Rhipicephalus appendiculatus. The sequence goes on from JALIZH010024093.1 coordinate 80,844, forward strand.
TAATTTTCGCGGCACATGACACTGAAGTATGAGGGAGTGAAATCGTCGAAATCTTAAAGGGCCACTAAACCACCCAGAGGTCGAAATTCAGTTTTGGTGGGGAAGTGTACAACGAACACGGAGCCGTGAGAATTTTTCGAAACGGTGCCATAATAGCGGAGTTATACGCGTTTGATCATCGAAACGCGACGATCGCTCCTTTCGCTCTTTCCATCGCTACCCTCCGTTGGTATCCTCTCCCAAAGCCGCTTTGCCCTCTCGCCGAGACATACGTCATCGCGCTGCTCGAAACACCGTCACTTCCGGTTGCCGCGACTCTCCGCACTCCGTGTTAGGGTGGCTAGAATGGGGAGGTGTGAAAAGCGGCCGCTCAAACCGGTCCCCAAGTTGCGCCGATGCCGCAAGGGGCGCTGTACGCAGGGGCGCGTGGCGTTGAGCAGACGACCCTGCTTCTGTCCGAGGAATATGCATGGCTCGCGCTATTTTTGCGTGCAGCACTTCGCAGTGTTAATCGTCTTCTTTTTCTTAGCGATGGCACTAATGAAGGGTAGACTTCCTCTCCTCGTTTGAAAAATATGGTTCGCATGCATTGTCACGGTACCAGGCTGCATACCAAGTAGCACTGCGCGCGCGAAACGCGCTGAATTAATATTGTTCAAAACGGGGCATAGCGCTCCCATGAAACACAAAAGAAGCTACTTCACGTCTAAAAAATGACTTGAACGGCTAGCCGAAAGAGCTAATAGATGTTTGGTCAAGACATTCTGTAGACGTGGACGGCTACCGACGGCTATCCGACCGTCGGATAGCCGTGCTAATGTCCCGCTAGAAGTTGTCTAAACAAAACGTTTTGACAAGACCAAGCTAAGACGATTTTAAGATGTTTTTTAAAGACGTTTTCGGAACTTCGTAGAAACGGCTTTAGAAATATAAAACAAGCTAATGTAACTGCATTTGCAGCACATTTGGGCGGCATCCTGACGGCTACCATAGGAAGTTAGAGATTGAAGGAACTGAAAGAGCAACCGCGAGAGCTCTTTCCTGTTTTTCTCCCACTTCCTATGTCAGGCGTCGTGCACGTGACCAAACAATCAAGCAACATCACTAACATACCTGTTCATCCACGCATGTCCTCACTGCAGCGTCTTTAAGTGTTTCGACGATTTCACTCCCTCATACTTCAGTGTCATGTGCAGCGAAAATTAATGGCTACTTCAGCACATCACATATATCCAATTTTAATATAGAACACATCGGTTTATAATAAATCTGAACACGCAGAGGATTAACACGAACTTCATAAATGACGTTCTGTCTATGGCGCACAAATAATCATGCTTATCAGCAACAACAAATTATCCCATGATGCTGTAAAAGCGGCTTTATTAATTAATAAAGCCCAACCGAATGTGGCACGAAATACGACAGCAGGTGACCGCATAAGGTGAAGCTGATTGCCGCGACAGCAACATAAATTCATGTTCCGCATGGATGCACTCCAGGTCCCGTCAGAGAAACTGCACTGGCTTCCAAATTAGCTGGCGCGGTGACAGGCCCAATGTCTTGTACAAACAGCAGTGAAGAAAAGCTGCATACAAAAAAAGCAAGTAAGCTTTATGATTTACAACAAATAACAGAGTATCAACTTCAAGTCACTCTAAAGGCTGATTTCCAATCACAGATGTGATAAGCTGTCATGTGTTCATAAACGACAATAAATCATAACTGCACTCACAAAGCGATCGAGGAACCTTGCACTTTCTTCGTTAGCGACCGGCCGACATGGTTGTAAGCAAGCGAGCAAGCACTCGCACGCAAACACCCACACATGAGCTTTAAAGGAGTCCTGACACAAAAATTTTCGCCCCGCGTTTTTTTGCTGCAATGTGTTGCTGGGGGCCTGTTAATCATAACACGGCACATCGTTTGCTGCAGCGCGCGACAGATAATTAATTACAAGCTCCTCATTACCGACACAGCCTCAGTTTCGGTTTGACAGAGCTCCAAAAACGACAAGCCGCCGGGTGCAACTATCACCACCTAGCGAGTGAAACGCTCGGTCACGGAGCACACAGAACAGTGACGCACTTCCGCTGCTTCCGCGCGGTCTGCATCGTCTGCTTGCATTCGCTTGTCACCCATGCTGCGTGATGTCGTCGCCGTTATCGTCCTCGCTGTCGTCGTCGGGCTCATCGTCGTCTGATGGCGACAGTTTTCTTGCGACGGGGATGGAAGGAATTTACGACGGGGCGAATCACTTCAGGTTTGACCCGCTGGCGAGGAGTGCTTCGTCGGGAAGCGGCAACGATACCAGCGACGACGACCACGATGAACCTCGCGTCGGCAATGTACTATGGTAAGACCCGACACATTCGTGCACAAATGTTCTGCAGGGCAATTCATTTAGCCAAAGTACGTTCGCTTTTTCTACGTTCAATATCCGATTGAATCACTTGATAACATTGTGATGCCCTTCAAGTTGTTGGTGCCGAAGAAAGCTAGGTAACACCAGAGGACCAGACGTGAGCGATGCACAGGGTGGAGTCGGAAGACCCATGTACGCCAAGTCCGGCGCCTGTGTGGTAAAGCAATGCGCCTCGAAATGGAGCCCGCAAACGCGACTGTTCTGCACGGGGGACCAGTCCTGATACTCCTGACGTCCACAAGCGCACACGAACTCGATCCACTTCTGCCGCCGAGCTTCGTCGCGGGGAAACGTACGCAGCGATACGCCTGATCCCGACGTCGACGTGCAGAAGGAAACGGCGCAGAAGGATTTCGGCATTGTGGCCTGTCACTGCAGCCCAGGCAGCACAGGGAAATCCAGAAGTCCTTGGGAGCAGGAAACGGGAAAGCTGTAGTGTCGCCAAACACAAAACTTTCAACGCGTGCGCCGCGGCAGCGCCTCCTCTTGGCCGCGGCCACACACTCGCGAGCAGCCGCCGAGCAGTCACCAACAGCGCAGTGGCGAGCGCGTCAAAACAGAAATGGCGGCTACGACGTCATCATAACCTGTTGTACCGGGAAGTAGGGGGGGGTCACCTCGGGTCACCTCCGAGGGTGTCAATGCCGCCAGGTGCGGCCTAGAATGCTGGATCGCGCACGCGAACTTCAAAATTCATATAAAATACCTTCCAAGCTTTATTCGCTGTCGATATTTTGCAGATGGTACACCCATGTACACGGGAATCGATCCAGCAGGCTATCTCGGCCGCGAAATTTTGTGTCAGTACCCCTTTAACTGGTAGGTGTTCTCTGCTGTAAGCCGCAGAAGAACAAGGTGACCCGAAATAGGGCGAGTAAGTCCGGCTTACGATTCGCACCGGCGCGTCCCCCATATATAGTTTTGCGTTCGACGAAGATTCAACCACCAGCAGGGAAATGTCCTATTTTATGTTTTAATTACAAGTTATGCTATAAAGTTCCAGTAGTAAGGACGAAAAGTCAGGTGCACCTAATTTCACTTATCGAGAAAAGTACGTTATCCGAACGTGCGACGTTCCGAGTTGCAACGAAGGTGGCTAGGGCTAGCAGATCCGGCCATTGTTGTAACGAACCATCGGCGAAAACACACAGTAGAGCTTGTTTCACGAAACACTGATGGAATATATGCGGAAAAGTGTGAGCACAGTTACTTGATACCGCATAAGAGACAGTTAATTATCCGTACAGAAATGGTGGAAACGCTTCACAAAACACCAAACGATGACCGCCGGCCTGCCAATCGAACCACCACGGACCGTTACCGTTACGGAGGAAGGACAAGTTTGAACATGAGCACCCCGCCGACCGAAGCTGATGCGTACTGCGCGTGCGCGCCAATGCGCGCCTGCGTACGATTTGGCATTTCGGCGCTTCTCGACAAAACGTTCGAAGAATAACTGTAGTAGTCGTGTTGCGCTCGCACTACAGAATGTCTAAAATATGTCTCGTGTAGACGTTATGAACTTGTTTGGCAAAAAAGGCTCTCGTAGTTGTTAAAAAGGCAAATAAACTGTACGCAAATACATTTGAGGCACGAATCTTGGATTTTCAAAATGTCTATTTTAGGTCTTCTGTAGACCAAGACGTCTATAGTTGTTTGTAGCCGTTTCGAGAAGTCTTTTAGAGGTTTTGTGTTTCGTGGGGCTAATACACACGGACGAGCAAGAGACAACAGGACAAGCGCTTGTCCTGTTGTCTCTTGCTCGTCCGTGTGTATTAGCGCTATGCCCGGTTTTGAATCGTATAACCAACTAGCCCAAAAAGCCACGTTGACGAATTAATATTGCTCGCGGAGTTTCGCGCACGCCGCATTAAAGCACCGATATTTTTTTCCCTTGCGCCCTGCCGTTTTACTAATTGGAATTATGCATCACTGCAACTTATTCGTCATTTTTAGTGGTTATTCACATTGTTAAGGAATATTACCACTCTTTACAATTACAATTTTTTTTTTCAAGAAAGTAAGTTTTCACTTTTGACCTTCTAAAAATGCAGGGAAATTCAGAATTGTGGTTCACAAAAAAGTAAGCCTCTATCTGATTCTGTTTGAAAGTTATGGTCCTTCTGCCACTACACTGACATTGAAAATTACATGTTTGGAAAAATATAATTCTTGATTTTCTCGAAACTTGATTTTCAGTGTGTTTTTGTTGTGAAAAAGCTCATAGCTATTAAAAATAACAATATTTTCCATGAAACTGTCTATGCTTTTTGCTTAGACATTTACCTGTGCAATGAACTAGAAAACGAGGAATAAGTTTTGATGTTTTAAATTTTGATGACTTCAATTCAAATGCGACTTTCTGCAACAAGTCGACGTTTTAGGCTACAATATACCTTATAATAATGATAGCGCAAATATCCTAGCTCATTGCACAGCCTACGTACACAGTTGTAATGCTGCCAAACCATTTTCTGTTTGTATGGTTGGACTGGTAGTTATGACTATTGGCGTGATGGCCATATTATGCGTAATATTGCTAATTAACTTATAGTTACCTTCCGTGCTTTTTACTCAACACTTGTAGAGTCCTTTTAAACTGTCCTCCTAAAGGCAAACACAAAACAATCAATTTTGGGTCAAAATCTGAAAAGATTTCTAAATAGGTGGTAACATACCCAGAAGATTGCCTGCTCTCGTACTTGGACCCATTACTGTTCACTAGCTGCAGGTCAAAACGTCATGTGTACGTTTTATCGGCAGGTTGAAATATTTATTAGTTAAGAAAAACAGATTCGTACACGAAGCAAGTTTATTTGAACTCTGCAATAAAAAAGCTATCTACAAAACACCGGTCTTAGCCCACTTGGCTTTCTTTTCTTCCTTTTTACGTTTGACCCCTTTTAAAAGGAAATTCATCCGAGTTACGCAAAAAAAAAAGAAAGAAAACAGCGAACAACAGATCATGTTGTACGCGCCGACGCTCACTTCTGACTGCGCAATACCAACTAGCCCAACGTCGTTCGCTTCGACATGCCTTGCGTCGAAATGTTTCTTGCACTGCACTGAGTTCTCTGTCAGCTGCTTTTCAGCTCTCGGTATCGCACGACCTTACTTCTAAAATAACTATTTTCATGCCAGTACATAGAACAAGGGTGCCCTGTCTGTCGACGATCAGTACTCAGTCTTGCAGCCAGGAACGAAGCAACAACGTCCAGTTTTCTTCTTCGGTTGATAGAATGTTATCCTCACGCTTCGAAGCTCCATGACCACAGAACAATAAAAACCACGTGAAAGCTGAAAAATACGACGCCGCGCTGCCGAGCGCTAGGCTTCCTACGGGTAATCTGCGACAGCGACGGCTGTCCCAGGCAGCGCCCCGTGCACCAGCGCCCCTGGCGGCATCGGCGCGCAGAGGGACCCTCTCTGGCAAGGGAAACGCGCTGCGCTCAGCACACCTCCCCATCTAGCCACCCTATCCGTGTGCTCCGTCGACTGCGTGCTTGTTGTCTAACCGCTGCTGCCGTGCCGGCCCGTCGAATCGTGCCAGTATGGACCCTGTGTGGCGCCCCCCGCCTTCAAAGGATCGCCAACATGATGGATCCGTACACGCAGGAACGTGTTTCCCGCGCACACGCGGGAAACACGACGAACAACGCGGAGCGCGGCCAGCTGATTGTTGACTTACCGGAAGTCCTAGTTCGTGTGCGACCAATCGCAGATGGCTTGCACTCGACGTCAGATATTCACACCCTGACGTCACGCTGAGGCCGGAAGGGCTCGGAAAGGAGGAGCGATTGTTTTTTGGAATTTGTGGCGCGCCCGCGGCTTTGTAGCGCTGCCGCGTGTGGCATCGTTCATCGTGACGGCATTCTGCACAAGATGCGCGTGTTTACTTGACATGTTTGAAAAATATCGGTGGTGGTTTAGTGGCCCTTTAAAGACGCCGCAGTGAGGACATGCGTCTTGAATGTCTTGACCAAACATCTATTAGCTCTTTCGGCTAGCCGTTGAAGACGTTGTTTAGAAGTGAAGTATCTTTTGTGTTTCATGGGTAGTCCCAGATTGCCTCCTTCAGTGGCCTTCGCTACAAAGCAAGGTATGGGAGCGGGCTAGTTGGTATTCCATTATTATACACTTAAGCGCAAGAAAAAACACGAGACAGTAATCGACGAGGACAAGCGCTTGTCCTCGTCGATTACTGTCTCGTGTTTTTTCTTTCGCTACAAAGCTGCAACCTGCATATACTCTCCTTGAGAACACGGTTGAAACGCTCTACCTGACCATTGCATTGCGGGTAGTACAATGTTGTAACACCCCATGAAACACAAAAGAAGATAAAGTTAAAAGTTTGACGGAAGCCCATCTGGTGGGATGATACATGGTGAAGGGTATAAAACCCCGAGGCTTTACTGCGCCGACCAAAGTAAAAATTAAAACACAGAGAAAAAGACGTTTCGGCTCCCACACGGGAGCCTTGTTCACAAATGAAATGAATAACATGTGTCAAGCAGTTCGCCTTATGTACGTTTGAGTATACCACGCAGGCAGCGCGCATACACTGATGGCAGATTACCATCGCTCCTGTTCAGAGTGCGTGGTGTGGTCTGTATCACGAGCGACTCAAGATAAAGACGTCGTGACAGTCCTTTTTCTCTAGCGAGAACACGTGCCCTTCCCCAGTCGATTGCGTGTCCACCTGACGCATGCTCAGCCAAAGCACTGGACTTCACAAAGGAAAGGGAAGAAAGGAAATGTGAAGTCCAGTGCTTTGGCTGAGCATGCGTCAGGTGGACACGCAATCGACTGGGGAAGGGCACGTGTTCTCGCTAGAGAAAAAGGACTGTCACGACGTCTTTATCTTGAGTCGCTCGTGATACAGACCACACCACGCACTCTGAACAGGAGCGATGGTAATCTGCCATCAGTGTATGCGCGCTGCCTGCGTGGTATACTCAAACGTACATAAGGCGAACTGCTTGACACATGTTATTCATTTCATTTGTGAACAAGGCTCCCGTGTGGGAGCCGAAACGTCTTTTTCTCTGTGTTTTAATTTTTACTTTGGTCAGCGCAGTAAAGCCTCGGGGTTTTATACCCTTCACCACAAAAGAAGATACTTCCCTTCTAAAAAATGTCTTAAACGGCTAGCCGAAAGAGCTAATAGATGTCTTGGTCAAGACATTCTGTAGCCGTGGACGGCTACCGACGGCTATCCGACCGTCGGATAGCCGTGCTAATGTCCCGCTAGAATTTGTCTAAACAAAACGTTTTGACAAGACCAAGCTAAGACGTGTTTTAGATGTTTTTAAAGACGTTTTCGGAATTTCGTAGTAATGAATTTAGAAATATAAAAGAATTGCTAATGTAACTGCATTTGCAGTACATTTGGTCAGCATGCCTCACGGCCACCATAGGAAGTTAGAGATTGAAGGGACTGAAAAGAGCTACCGCGAGAGCTCTCTTTCCTGTTTTTCTCCCACTTCCTATGTCAGGCGTCGTGTACGTGACCAAACAATCAAGCAATCTCACTAGCATACCTGTTCATCCACGCATGTCATCACTGCGGCGTCTTTAAGATCTCGACGATTTCACTCCCTCATACGTCAGTGTCATGTGCCGCGAAAATTAATCGCTACTTCAGCACATCACATATATCCAATTTTAATATAGAACTCATCTGTTTATAATAAATCTGAACACGCAGAGGATTAACACGAACTTCATAAATGACGTTCTGTCTATGGCGCACAAATGATTATGCTTACCAACAACAACAAATTATCCCATATGATGTTGTAAAAGCGGCTTTATTAATTAATAAAGCCCAACCGAATGTGGCACGAAATAAGACAGCAGGTGACCGCACAAGGTGAAGCTGATTGCCGCGACAGCAACATAAATTCATGTTCCGCATGGATGCACTCCAGGTCCCGTCACAGAAACTGCACAGGCTTCCAATTAGCTCGCGCGGTGACAGGCCCAATGTCTTGTACAAACAGCAGTGAAGAAAAGCTGCATACAAAAAAAAGCAAGTAAGCTTTATGGTTTACAACAAATAACAGAGTATCAACTTCAAGTCACTCTAAAGGCTGATTTCTAATCACAGATGTGATAAACTGTCATGTATTTATACACGACAATAAATCATAACTGCACTCACAAAGCGATCGAGTAGCCTTGCACTTTATCCGTTAGCGACCGGCCGACATGGTTGTAAGCAAGCGAGCAAGCACTCGCACGCAAACACCCACACATGAGCTTTAACTGGTCGGTGTTCTCTGCTGTAAGCCGCAGAAGAACAAGGTGACCCGAAATAGGGCGAGTAAGTCTGGCTTACGATTCGCACCGGCGCGTCCCCCATATATAGTTTCGCGTTCGACGAATATTCAACCACCAGCAGGGAAATGTCCTATTTTATGTTTTAATTACAAGTTATGCTATAAAGTTCCAGTAGTAATGATGAAAAGTTAGGCGCACCTAATTTTACTTACCGAGAAAAGTACGTTATCCGAACGTGCGACGTTCCGAGTTGCAACAAGGGGGCTAGGGCTAGCAGATCCGGCCATTGTTGTAACGAACCGTCGGCGAAAACACACAGTAGAGCTTGTTTCACGAAACACTGATGGAATATATGCGGAAAGCAGTGTGAGCACAGTTGCTTGATACCGCATAAGAGACAGTTATCCGTACAGAAATGGTGGGAACGCTACACAAAACACCAAACGATGACCGCCGGCCTGCCAATCGAACCACCAAGGACCGTTACGGAGGAAGGATAAGTTTCAACATGAGCACCCCGCCGACCGAAGCTGATGCGTACTGGCGTGCGCGCCAATGCGCGCCTGCGTACGATTTGGCATTTCGGCGCTTCTCGACAAAACGTTCGAAGAATAACTGAAGTAGTCGTGTTGCGCTCGCACTGCAGAATGTCTAAATTATGTCTCGTGTAGACGTTATGAACTTGTTTGGCAAAAAAGGCTCTCGTAGTTGTTAAAAAGGCAAATAAACTGTACGCAAACGCATTTGAGGCACGAATCTCAAATTTTCAAAATGTCTATTTTAGGTCTTCTGTAGACCAAGACGTCTATAATTGTTTGTAGCCGTTTCGAGAAGTCTTAGAGGTTTTGTGTTTCGTGGGACAGGGCTGAATTACCCGGTCTCGTAAAAACTGCTCAAAACATGTCGACATGAACTGACGCGCGCCCATTGTCAATCACAACGCATTTCGGGTACCCTTCTCTCGCAAAAATTTCCTAGAGTACTTTCACTACTAGTTTCCTGTGCAGTTATTTTGGACACAAATGCCAGCTCGGGCCGCTTGCTGTGGTAATCAATAATAGTGGTTGCAAACCTGCACTCTGGAGGGGCTCGCTCCGTCGGCCCAACGATGTCGATTCCGAGCTTTTCCCACGGCTTCTCGGGCCACTGTACTGGCTCCAACGGGGCCCTTACAGGTTTTGCAGATTTATCTGATGCTTTGCAGATAGCACAATTTCTAACCAGAGATTCAACGTCAATGTCCGTTCCGGGCCACCTGTCCTGTTCCCTTAACCGCTGCTGGGGAACGACCCATTCAGCGAGAAACAGCAGTCTGTCTATAACCGACAGCTCTTCTTGTATACGAAAAGACAACCTTAGTTTTCCAGCTAAACAACCCTTTTCCGGCCATAACATACTGCGCCACCTCATTTAACACTGGATCCTCAGCTGTTGCTGCTTGCAACTCACTCTTTGAGATCATGCTGGAAACCAGAGGAACTACTTCCTCCACCGGGTCGTCATCTGCAGAGGTCAAAGGTAACCTAGAAAACGCATCCGCAACGACATTGCTGTTCCCCTTTGTGTACTGCATAGTGAAGTTGTATCTCATAAGTCTAGCACACCAGCGTTCAATACGCAGTGGGCGTCCTCCAACCCCATTTGTGGACAGCAGTGTCACCAAAGCCTGATGGTCAGTTCGTAAGGCAAACTTGCGGCCCCACAGATAGACATGCCAATGTTCGCACGCCCATAAATTCCATGCCACCACCTCTCGTTCCCCAGTAGAGTACTAGCGTTCTGGTGGCGTTAGTGTCCTCGAAGCGAATGCCACTGTATGTACGACCACCTGCTGTAGCACAGCTCCCAGTCCATATGCCGAGACGTCAGTGGTCAGTTGTACAGGCAAAGACTCGTTGCACATATATCCACCACCCCACATGACGACAGCATCTCCTTGACTCTGCAAAAACTCTCCTCGGTGCTCTGGTCCCACACGAACTTGTGTCCTTTACGAAGAAGCCTTCGCAGCGGCTCCACCACCTCTGCATAATTGGGGAGAAAATGAGACTAGCAGCCCACGAGCCCAAGGAAAGACTGCAGCGAGACTAAATCGGCAGGCGTTTGTGCTTTAATCACAGCATCCACCTTTGACTTAAGAGGGCTCACCAGCTCCAAAGCAACGCAGATTTGAACTTTTTGTGTCCATAGATGGCGTCACTTACACACCACCAAAAGGAGGGACGTTAGAGTACACTGGGCATGTAAATCTCACCAGTTTGTAGTCATTCCGCGTGCGAAAAGTAGTGCTAGTAGTCAGTGGCGTAGCCAGGAATTTTGTTCGGGGGGGGGGGGGGGCTCGCATGTGAAATATATATATATATATAAATATATTAGAGAGAGAGATGCGCATTTACTGTTACAGCACAGTCTGTTAAAAACTGTGATCTCATGAAATGCATAGTTTTTGTTTTCCTTTGCTTTTCTCATTGTTCACAGCACCTGTCCGGTGAAACATGCCCGCTTGCCATTGCGGAGGAAACAATTAAAAGTCTTTTACATAGGGCTGCCCAAGAGAACTAACAACAGTCTATGCAACTCTGGAAACGCTGTACATTCCTTGGGACCCATTCGCCAAAGTGAACGTTGTTTAAGTGGCATTCTAGTACTACCGAAACTTTACATTTCGCTCTTAATTCTACTGACATGACGTTGCTGCATCACACGTTTCCTGAGAAGAAGGCCCTCATGATTTTCCTCTCCAGCTGTTCACCTTGAACAATAGTTCCACCAGGATCCCCCCATGCACCGCAATCGTCATGTATTTTTGCATGATTACTGGAAATAAACCTTACTACGACTTTGGAATATGAAAGCTTCATGTGGGAAAGTTCGTATATTTACGTTACAATCATTAGATCATTAAAGTTGAGTCATGTGAAGAAGCAATTTAGAAAACACAAATGTATTACTGAAGACATAATTTATAGTAGAAAATAATACACTAAATGTTGTGGGGGTGCTATCACCCTCTGTGGGGTAGTTTGCACCTCATGGCGCGCGCGTCTCGCGGATAAGCCGCAGATCGAGTTGACAGCCACCGAGCGGAAGGTGGCGTTGTGCTCGCGCGGGGGGCGCTGGTTGGAGCGCTAGAGGACGGACGTGTTTTTCGTGGGCTCCGGAATGACAGCGACAGATAAGTTTTTTCTGCATGATTCGAGCTTGCTTTTATATTCTTACACGGCGGGAATGCACCAGAAAGGGGATGAAGACGACGAATGTAATAGCGCTCGCGTTGTCGCTGTTCCGCCATCTTGGCTGCAGCTGCGTCTACCTCCCTGTGTATATTTTGTAAATATCTTTCTTCCTTTTATACTCTCACCCCCGTGACAATATGAATTATATGAGTTATACGAGTTATATGAGTTATATGAGTACATAAGCCACTAGATTGAAGCTTAATTGGGGTTACAACTTTGTACTGTTTCTTGTGTGACAGTCGCCTGGTTGTTTTTTTTTCGGCCACCACGTGGCTGAAGGGTACACAAGTGCTTTGAAGCATATTGGCGGAGTTTTGTGGTACCTTTTGGCTTTGAGTGTACGCAATCCGAAGTGTGAACGATCTAGCCATGGTCAAAAAGACCGTAAAGTGTTCAGGGTGCGGAATGGGATGGAAAATAGAGGTTTGTGCGGATGACAAGACAGATTCAGCTGACGCCAAGTGTAAGCAATGTGAGTTAGAGGTGAAAATGGAAATAATGATGGCTGCCCAGAATAAGCTGATGGTAAGAATCGCCGAGCTGGAGAATGCGTTGGCGACAGAGCGAGAAAAAACGATGGCTATGGGAGAAAGGCTTAAGTCAGCGGAGGAAGGGTTAGCGAAGGCAGTCATGGTGGACAAGGAAACAAGCGACGGCGGGAACAGGAGGGCATCAACCCCCATAGTGGGAGACGCGAAGACAGGTGCAGGGGTCACAGGACCCAGTTTCCGCGAGGTGGTTTTGGGAATGGGAGGAAGCAAAACAGCGGCGGTTGCGCGAGCTGGTGACCGAGACAGTGGCCAGGTGCGGGACAGTCCAGCAGAAAAGTCGGAGCACGTGATAATGGCCGGGGACTCGAATTTAGCTAGATGCGCAGAAGCAGTCAAGGAAAGGGTGAGAGGCGACAAACGAGTTTTAATAGGGACGTTCCCGGGACATAGGCTGGGATCAGTGATGAGACAAGCTAGCGCAAAACTCGCAGCTAAAGCTAATGGACGTAACCTCGTGGTAATTGCGGGAGGTCTAAACGACGTGTTGAATGAAGAATCAGCTGAACTAGCGACCACATTGGCGAAAGGGGTCGATGACATGCGCGCCATTTCCCCTCAGGTGCAGATAGTGGTATGCACAACACCGGAGGTACCGGTGCGTGACGGCAACCTGCAAAGAGCGGTTGTCGAAGCAAACAAAGAGATATGGCAGATGAGTCGAGAGAAAGGCATCGAGGTAGTGGAAATAAACAGAGAGGTGCACAGGTGGGGTGGTTTTCGAAGAGACGGAATACACTTCAATAGGAGGCTTGGTCATGAGGTGGGTTGGCGACTTGCAGGACGCGCAGTAGCTTTTTTGGGGGGCACGCGAGCCCTTCGGTGTCCAGGGTAGCGTGTAATGAGGACAACAACCAGGGGGGACTCTGTGACAGGTAGTATAGCGAAAAACCAGAGAAAAGGTAAAAGAAGGGAGAAGGCGCGTGTCGCAATTGGTTACATTAACATGCAGGGTGGCAGAAAAAAGGCAAAATGGTTAGAGATTGAGGGACGGTTAAACAAGGAACAGATATGTGTTTATGCGGTTACAGAAACACACCTTAGAGACTTGGAAGAGCCACCACATATTGACAATTATATTTGGGAAGGATGCAACAGGATCATATCAGAAAGGAGAGGTGGGGGGCGTTGGAATGCTAATTCATAGCAGACCAAAATGGGACAGAGTGAAGCAAACGTGTTCAGAGCACCTATGGGTTTCGGGCACAGTAGGTGGAAAGAAAACGTGGCTAGGTGTAGCTTACTTGTGGACGGGGAATAACTGCAGAGAAAAGAATCTGGAGATAGTGAAATGCATAAGCACCGATATTAAAGAATTTGGTCATGATGCCGAAATAATCCTTCTAGGGGACATGAATGCTCACATACATGACCTTGACGGATATTCAGACTCCAATGGCAAGTTATTGCTAGATCTCTGCGAGCAACATAGTCTTGAAATAGTTAACGCGGGGCCGAAGTGTGCGGGACAGATCACGTGGGAAGTCGGAAACAGGCAATCGAGCATTGATTATTGTCTCATGACAGAAGGAATCTATGACAAACTTAGAGAGATGAGAATAGACGAGGAAGGCATCAACAGCTTGGGTAGTGATCATAAACGCATAACATTACAAATGGGATATAAAACTGAAAATAAGAACCTAGAATCAAGCATTGGCAGCTCGTATTTAAATGAGAAACAAATAACCAATATAGCCGCAAAAGTCGAGGAAGAAGTAGACAAACTGCCAGGCAAAGACTGGAAGTATAGTGAGCTGCTACATGGAATCACGAAAGAAATAGAAAAAGAGAAGAAAACTATTTCTTGGAAAGGAAAGAGAAAGCCAAAAAGTTGGTGGAACAAAGAAATCCGGGATGCGATCCAGAAGCGACGTGAGGCGTCACGGCAGCACAGACAGGCAAAAAAGGAGAAGCGGCCACAGGATGAAGTCAACCAAGTATGGGAAATATATTTAGAGCAAAAATCCATTGTGCAGAAATTAGTCGCGGCAAAAATTAAAGGCGAAAGTGAACGCTGGATGACAGAGATTCGCGAAAAGAAGAAGGCCGCACCTAGGATATTTTGGAGCCACCTAAAAGCGCTAGGTAGGAAGTCTGTCACAATGCAACAACATATTGCCACGCGCGTTTCTTTTACTGTATTCGGTTTACGCCCACAAAGACTGTGAACAAACCGCGCCTGCAGTGTTCGAGAAGGTTCACGATTCTAGTAGATCATTTTGTTAAGATTGCGCGCAAGACGCGAACACCCAAGATTATTCGAGAGCTTGCGCGACGACCAGAGATAAGACAAGAATGTTCGACGCGTGAGTTATAAAAGCCGGCGCGTTCCAACGATGTTCAGTTCATCGACGGCCGACGCTCTGTTCGCCGCTATCAGTGCAGTGTGTATTGCTGTAATCTGACTTTCTGTTTACCGGCCACAAGTTCGGCCTAATAAACAGTTTCATTTTGGACCTACCGACTTCTGCCTTCGTCGACGTCACGACCACGTGACATCTGGTGGAGGTGCTGCTTCGTTCATGTACCGGACACCCCCGTCAAGTCGTGAACCCAGCCCCAGTCGTGAAGGAGACGTCGACGCCAACCACGACCAGCGAGTTAGCCGTAGGCAACAAGGTCTACAGCCGGAGTACGGCCCTCTACCCGACAAGATTCGCAAGACCAAGACCATGACCACGACAGCGGCAACGATGACAGCCCCTGCGCCACCTCCCGCGATCGTGATGCAGCCGCCAAGGGAGCCACCGACTTTCCGGGGATCATCACTTGAAGACCCAGAAAGCTGGCTGGAGACCTACGAACGAGTCGCTGCCTTCAACAGCTGGGACACCGAAGAAAAACTCCGCCACGTCTACTTCTACCTAGAAGACGCGGCGAGGACGTGGTTCGAGAACAGAGAATCGGCGCTACAAACCTGGGATATCTTTCGGACGACGTTCCTAGGCACCTTCACGAGCGTCGTCCGCAAGGAACGTGCTGCAACTATCCTGGAGACACGCGTGCAGCTTCCTAACGAAAACATTTCGATCTACACGGAGGAGATGACCCGCTTGTTTCGCCACGCCGACCCCAACATGACCGAAGAGAAGAAAGTGAGCTTCCTTATGAGGGGTGTGAAGCAAGAACTCTTCGCCGGATTGATCAGGAACCCGCCGAAGACGGTCGCCGAATTCGCATCCGAAGCCTCGACCATCGAGAAAACGCTCGAGATGCGGACACGGCAATACCACCGCAGCTTCTCGGCTACAAGCTACGCGGACGTCCAAGTGCTAGGAACCGCCGACCTGCGTGAGACGATCCGAGCGATCGTGCAAGAGGAGCTGCGAAAAATTCTACCTTCAGCGCAGCATCAAGTGGATTCCATCGCTGACGTCGTACGCCAGGAGATCCAGCAATCACTGGGCGTTCCGCAGCCTCCAGAGCCGCAGCTGCAAGCCATGAGCTACGCTGCTGCAGCCCGACGTAGTGCACCTCCCCTACGCCCCCCGTCAGGACGCCGCACAGCCGCGCTACCGTCGCGAGACGCCGCCGCCGCCACCACCGCCGCCATCTCACCCACCTGTCAGCCAGCGCTACACGCGCAGGAAGACCGACATCTGGCGTGCCCCCCGACCACCGCCCACTATGCTACCACTGCGGAGAAGCCGGCCACACTTACCGCCGCTGCCAGTACCGCCAGATGGGACTGCGTGGTTTCGCCATCGACGCGCCGCGTCCACAGCGGGGTGAAAGACCACGCGACATCGCCGACTACCTCGCAGGAGCTCAGTGGACACCCCGACGACCATCCCGCTCGCCGTCGCCTGGCCGCTACATGTCACCGCACCGCCGGCAGTACGCTGGCCCAAACCGGGGCCGATCTTCCTAGCCCTTACTCGGAAAACTAAGGGCAGCAACCGATGGAGGTGCGGTTGCTGTACGACGAACTACCGAAGATCCTCCGCCGCCGACGACGACGCCGCGACGAGACCTCAAGAACCCGCCGCAACCCGGACGCAGCCGTGACGTCGAAACTTCGCGGCCTGAAGATGACCTGACGAAGCAACATCGAAGCAGCGGTACAAACCGTCGTAGCCGTGACCCGACGCCGCGGCCCAACCGCAACGCACGACGACGAACCAGCGACCTCGACGTAATATTCGACGGCCACAACGTCACCGCTCTCGTCGACACTGGAGCCGACTATTCCGTCGTCAGTGGGTCTTTCGCGACGAAGCTGAAGAAAGTAAAGACCGCTTGGAGTGGACCCGAAATCCGGACAGCTGGAGGCCACCTGATAACGCCGATTGGAGTCTGCACGGCAAGAGTCACCGTCAGTAACCGGACTTATCCTGCGAGCTTTGTAATCCTACAAAACTGCTCCAGGGATGTGATACTTGGAATGGACTTCCTAAGTGACCACGGCGCCGTCATCGACCTAAGGTCTGAGTCGATAACACTAACCTCAGACAAGGCGCTCCCACCCCTCGCGACGCCAAGGAACCACGCATTGAATGTGATAGAGGAGCAGGTGACCGTTCCGCCGCTCTCCAGCGTCATTATTTCCGTCGGCACCGAAAACCCTGCGAACCTTGAAGGCGTCATCGAGGCCGATCAGCACCTACTCCTGAACCGTCAAATTTGCGTCGCAAGAGGTATAGCCGAGCTGCGTGACGGTAAAGCAAAGGTAGTGCTGACAAACTTCAGCCACGAATATAGGCACCTCAACATTGGTACGACGGTCGCCTACATCGACGAATGCGTGGCCGCCAGCAATGCTTTCGCCCTATTCGATGCTGCCGAACCTGCTTCGACAATTCGAGGTTCCGAACCACATTTCGACGTCAATCCGAGCCTTCCGACGGATAAACAAGAACAGCTCAAAACCCTGCTCCTGCAATACAACGACTGCTTTTCGTCGTCGTCAAGAGTTCGACAGACCCCGGTCGCACGACACCGCATCATAACAGACGAAAGTTCCAGGCCACTACGTCAGAGCCCGTACAGAGTTTCAACGCGGGAACGCGAGGCCATAAAGCAACAAGTCGACGAAATGCTACGCGACGACATCATCCAGCCTTCAAAGAGTCCGTGGGCGTCACCCGTGGTTTTAGTGAAGAAGAAGGACGGAACCCTCCGTTTCTGCGTCGATTATCGCCGCCTGAACAAAATCACGAAGAAGGACGTGTATCCTCTCCCACGTATCGACGACGCCCTGGACCGACTCCACAACGCGAAGTATTTTTCGTCGATGGACCTCAAGACCGGCTATTGGCAAATCGAGGTCGACGAGAGAGACCGAGAGAAGACTGCCTTTATCACATCAGACGGTCTCTTCGAGTTCAAAGTCATGCCCTTCGGTCTTTGCTCGGCACCTGCGACGTTCCAACGTGTTATGGACACTGTACTGGCCGGCTTGAAGTGGCAGACCTGCCTTGTGTACTTGGATGACGTCGTTGTGTTTTCTTCAAACTTCGACGAACATCTCCGGCGCCTTGAAGCTGTACTTCAAGCAATCAAGGCCTCTGGACTCACTCTGAAGCCAGAAAAGTGCCGCTTCGCATATGAGGAACTTCTATTCTTGGGTCACGTAATCAGCAAGTCTGGAGTTTGCCCCGACCCGCGAAAAACAGCTGCAATCGCTGCCTTCCCGCCGCCCACCGACAAGAAGGCCGTTCGACGATTTCTCGGCTTGTGCGCCTATTATAGACGCTTCGTCAAGGAATTTTCACGCATCGCCGAGCCACTAACTCAGCTCACGAAAAATGACGTGGAATTCAAGTGGGGAGCGGCGCAAGTCGAAGCATTTCAAGAATTGAAACGACGCCTGCAGACGCCTCCAATACTTGCGCATTTCGACGAACACGCCGACACGGAAATCCACACCGACGCAAGTAGCGTAGGACTCGGCGCCGTTCTTGTCCAGAGAACTGCCGGCGTGGAAAGGGTTATCAGTTATGCTAGCCGGTCGCTATCCAAGGCGGAAGCCAACTATTCCACAACAGAAAAGGAGTGCCTTGCCATCATCTGGGCAACGTCAAAGTTTCGTCCCTACCTCTACGGCAGGCCCTTCAAAGTTGTGAGCGACCACCACGCCTTGTGTTGGCTAGCTAACCTGAAGGACCCTTCCGGTCGCCTCGCAAGATGGAGTCTGAGACTTCAAGAATTCGACATTACCGTCATTTACAAGTCCGGAAGAAAACACTCTGACGCCGACTGCCTGTCTCGTGCCCCCCGTCGACCCACCGCCGCTGGACGACCAGGATGATGACGGCTTCCTGGGAACCATAAGTTCCGACGACTTCGCCGAGCGACAGCGCGCCGATCCGGAACTTAAGGACCTTATGGAATACCTCGAGGGCAAAGCCACTGTGGCTCCAAAGGTATTCAGACGAGGACTGGAGTCGTTTTTCATGCGCAACGGCGTTCTTCTAAAGAAAAACTTCTCGCCACTTCGGGCCGACTCCCTCCTCGTAGTACCTTCGGCATTACGTCCAGAAGTTCTGCATGCTTTGCATGACGACCCGACGGCTGGACACCTTGGATTTTCCCGTACGTTGGCAAGGATACAAGAAAAGTACTACTGGCCTCGCCTCACTGCCGACGTCACTCACTACGTGAGGACTTGCCGAGATTGTCAGCGACGGAAGACACCACCGACTAGGCCAGCCGGACTGCTTCAGCCCATCGAGCCACCTAACCGGCCGTTCCAACAAATCGGCATGGACTTACCGGGGCCGTTCCCGACGTCGAATTCCGGAAACAAATGGATCGTCGTAGCTACTGACTACCTCACCCGCTACGCCGAGACAAAGGCCCTGCTCAAGGGCAGTGCCGCCGAGGTAGCAAAGTTCTTCGTCGAGAACATCGTACTGCGTCATGGCGCCCCAGAGGTCCTCATTACCGACAGAGGTACGGCCTTTACTGCGGACCTAACTCAGGCGATCCTGAGGTACAGCCAAACAAGTCACCGCCGGACCACCGCCTACCACCCACAGACCAACGGCCTGACCGAGCGTCTAAATAAGACCATCGCCGACATGCTGGCCATGTACGTCGACGTCGAACACAAGACGTGGGACGCCATCCTTCCGTACGTGACCTTCGCATACAACACGGCCGTGCAAGAAACGACGCAGATCACGCCATACAAGTTGGTCTACGGACGGAGTCCGGCAACGACGCTCGACGCCATGTTACCAAACATGACCGACGAGGAAAACATCGACGTAACCGCCTACCTGCAGCGCGCCGAAGAAGCACGACAGCTCGCCCGCCTGCGGATCAAGAATCAGCAGACGACTGACAGCCGCCGCTACAACCTTCGACGACGGTTCGTGGAATACCAGCCCGGCGACCGCGTTTGGGTGTGGACGCCGATACGACGACGTGGACTGAGTGAAAAACTTCTGCGACGATACTTCGGACCGTACAGGGTGCTTCGTCGTCTCGGCACACTCGACTACGAGGTTGTCCCCGACGGCATTTCGAACTCTCAACGGCGCCGTGCGCGACCTGAAGTCGTCCATGTCGTGCGCCTCAAGCCGTTTTACGCGCGGTAGTGAACCTGAGGACTGTACTTCTTTTTTCTTTCATTGGACTTTCTTGTGCGTATTGTTTACTGAACTTTCTTGATTTATTGTCGCTATTTATTGTTGCATGTATTTTTACCATGTGTTCTATTGTTGCATGTATTTTTACCATGTCTTCTGTTCTAAGCATCGGGACGATGCCTTTTCAGAGGGGGACATTGCCACGCGCGTTTCTTTTACTGTATTCGGTTTACGCCCACAAAGACTGTGAACAAACCGCGCCTGCAGTGTTCGAGAAGGTTCACGATTCTAGTAGATCATTTTGTTAAGATTGCGCGCAAGACGCGAACACCCAAGATTATTCGAGAGCTTGCGCGACGACCAGAGATAAGACAAGAATGTTCGACGCGTGAGTTATAAAAGCCGGCGCGTTCCAACGATGTTCAGTTCATCGACGGCCGACGCTCTGTTCGCCGCTATCAGTGCAGTGTGTATTGCTGTAATCTGACTTTCTGTTTACCGGCCACAAGTTCGGCCTAATAAACAGTTTCATTTTGGACCTACCGACTTCTGCCTTCGTCGACGTCACGACCACGTGACAATATGGTAGATGAAGGAGGAAATCAATTGGAAGGGTATGAAGCGCTAGGTTACATCCGAAAGGTAACAGCCGATTCGTTTAAAAAGGTCGCCCAGGGGATTCCCCCGGTGAGTAAAAGTATGCAGAAGAGCACAACCGAGGAAGATGTAGTACTTGAGAATTTCAATTGGAAGAAGGCCGAAGGAAAAATTCCTAAGCGCACTACTCCGGGCTTAGATGGGGTTCCCATCAGCCTCATTAACGAACTAGGACATAGCACTAAAGAAGCACTGCTGAAAGCCGTAGAAAAGTGCTTACAGGAGAGCGAAATACCAGACAGTTGGCGAAAAAGTAGAATGAACTTAATCTATAAAGGCAGGGGAGAAAAGGATAACATTCGCTCGTATAGACCGCTAACCATTACATCGGTACTATACCGGTTGGCGATGCAGGCAGTAAAATTAAAAATAGAAACGTGGGTAGAGCAAAATGATATTTTGGGAGAACTCCAGAATGGATTCCGAATCGACAGGCGGTTAGACGATAACCTGTTTGTTCTTACACAGTGTATAGAAATATCAAAAATAGAAAACAGGCCCTTATGCGTAGCTTATCTAGACATCACCGGGGCATATGACAACGTTAATCAGGAAATTTTGTGTTATATATTGAAGGAAGTGGGCATAGGTGACGACTGTATACAGCTTTTGAGGGAAATATACCGAGAAAATACAGTTTGTGTAGAATGGGAAGGTATAAGCAGCAAGGACAGCGTTTACATTAGCAAGGGGTTGAAACAGGGATGTCCTTTGTCCCCGCTGTTATTCATGCTGTACATGGTGAGGATGGAAAAAGCGCTAGAAGGTAGCAACATTGGATTTAATTTGTCACACAAACAGGCCGGCGCGATGGTTGAGCAGAAGCTTCCAGGTCTATTTTACGCTGACGATATTGTCTTATTTGCGGACAGTCAAGATGATATACAGCGGCTGGCAGATATATGCGGAAGGGAAGGCGAGGCTCTAGGACTAGGTTTTAGTGCAACAAAATGTGGATTGATGGTATTCAATGATCACGAAGACCATGCGGTTTTAATACAAGGCCAAGAAATACCGAGGGTAAGCGAGTACAAGTACCTCGGAGTGTGGGTAAATGAGGGGGGATAGATATATGGAGGTACAAGAGAAAGCATCGGTAACAAAGGGAAAGAGGAATGCTGCAATCATGAAGCACAGAGCGTTATGGGGACATTCCCAGGATTTGGAGACATTCGTACGTGGCGCCATCTCTCGGCGGCAGCAACCGCACCCTGCCATAACTGAATGGGAAATAGGCGAAAGAAATCATATCTTTTGAAATAAGCTAATTATCAAAAACGACTCCGGGATCTATACAGCAGAGACCTACTGGAACACTGTGGCGAAATTTCAGTATCGTACTACAAAACATGTGGCTTCCCTAGACAATTGAACACCTCCATTGGAAATGCATGGGACCCATTGTTAAATATTAAACACCCTGGGAAGCCACGCAGTTTGTAGTGCGACACTGTAATTTTGACAGAATGTTTAATTAAGTCTCTGCTTTGTAGAACCGGGAGTCGTTTTTGATAACTAGCTTTTTTCATGAGATATGATTTTTTTCGCCTACTTCCCATTCAGTTACGGCAGGGCGCCGCTGTCACCAACAAGAGAGGGCGCTACGTGCAAATGTCCCCAAATCCTGGTCATGTACAATAGGTACGAGGTGCTTCGAGGGCTGTGGAAGGGTGTGATGGTTCCGGGGCTTACATTTTGGAACTCAGTGGTGTGCATGAAGTCAGAGGTGCAATCAGGAATGGACGTAAATCAAAGGACTGTGGGACGCCTCGCGTTGGGCGCTCACGGGAAGACGACAAATGAGGCTGTAAAGGGTGATATGGGATGGACAGGTTTTGAAGTGAGGGAAGCTCAGAGCAAAATTAGATTTGAAGAGAGCCTGCGGAAAATGAAGGAGAGTAGATGGGCAGGGAAGGTTTTCAGGTATTTGTATAGAAAAAGCGTCGACACGCAGTGGAGAAAAAGAACTAGGAGGTTCACCAGTAAATATACGGCTAGCAGTGTGGGCGACATGGCAACAAGGAGCATTAAGCGAAAAGTCAGAGAGGCGGAGAGGACTTATTGGATGACAGCGATGGAAAAGAAGCCGGCTCTCAGTGACTACCGAAAGGGGAAAAACGAAATAAGGAGGGAGAGGTTTTATGATAATTCAAGGGGAAGCGCTTTACTGTTTGAAGCAAGGTCGGGTTGCCTTAGAACGCGTAGCTATAAAGCGAGATTCTGTAACGAAGAAGAACAATGTACATGCTGTGGGGGGAACTAAGGAAACGATGGAACATGTACTGATTGAATGTGGCGATATCCACCCAGATATACGTGTGGGCACGAGTCTACATGAAGCCTTGGGTTTTAGGGACAACAACGGAAAGCTGAACACGTCCGCGATAGAAATAAGTAAGAGACGGTTAGAGTATTGGTGGCAGAAAAGTAGAGATAAAGGACAAAAATGAAGAATGGGAGAAATAAGGTCATTCTGCCTTAAGAGGCAGAGAGATGGACCGTGAATTTATATTTTTCTTTGCTATAATAACATAGATTTAATCACTGTAGATAAGGCATTAGACCAACACAAAAAGAAAGTTTTTTTCGAGCCTGGTGGCAGACATGTCACCGCCCCGTTATAAAGGGGACGCTCATAGCATCCATCCATCCATCCGTTTATCATCATCATCGTTAAGGTTAGCACGGTAGCGCCAGCAGCGCCGCTGGGCGGCGAAGCTGGTGGGCGCACGGGAAGAAAGAGTCTCTTTGGCGCTGGGGCGGCGATCGGGACGGGCGTCTTCCTGCGGGGGGGTAGGCGGGATGCGACAGCCGCGGGTCGCTTCCTTGGCTTCCCGTTGGGCCCCTCGTGGTGAGTCGACCGTCAGCGACGCGGCCTTCGCGTTACCTTGTGTTTGTTGTTGTGTTGATTGAGTGTATTGGAATTTGTATAATTGGTTTTAGCGCGTTTGATTTACCTGATGCGGCTAGCGAGCTCGTCTTGTAAAATTGGTTAAATAAATGTACACGATGTTTGGTAAGGTTCGACCGTGTCTACTGTCTCCCTTGCTCCGAGGGCGGCGCGCTCATTACGAGACCCCACAATGTAAAGCTGGCTATATTTTGCTGTGCGCTTGCATGCTCCTGTTTTCCCGCTCGTGTTTGGAGGTCCATCTACGTAATAGATCGAGCAGAATTCACTACAAACGTCACAATTACCCTAATTGCGAGAAGCTAACTTGATCAAAATATGTTGCAATCGGTGATCGAATCAATTTTTCATGATGTGTGCACTTGTTTTTTTACCCGCTATACTTCCCACAGTTAGAATACGCTCGCCCGCGCAATCTGGCGGCTTACTATTGAAGAAAACAATAACGAAGGACAGCGTTAATTACGTCTAGCAGACTTACATACATATATAAGCTGTGTTATAGACACGATGATCAAATTTACCTTCTGGTAGTGCACACTGTAACGCAATACTACGCAAGTTTGTCTACCCGCCAGACAGTTTTATCCATCTTTCCACCTGACGCCCCACTAAAAATATACTGATACGCTTTCTTATTAGAAAGTGCAACTAATAGCATCGATTTATTTGCATGAAAACTAAGCAAGCGTTCACACTGATTGCGAACATTAATAATGCCTGGTGCATGTATTGCTGAGATGAACTATACCGGTGAGCGAAATTATGACCTGCTTCTCTGACCGCAAACGAGTGACTAGAACCATAAGTCAAACGCACAATTTCCTTTAGAATATAGGATGCTACCTGATGCTACTTAGACGACGCGATGTTTTGCGAATGAGCCCCTATCATACTGCTTCATTTCCAGAATTCTATAGACATCCATTCACATGTTTTATGAGATATTAACTTTTTACGCAGGACCTATCAACACCACTTATCCCAAAACATTACGCTACTGAGTCACGAGACAACGTAGCTCACATAGACAGCTGTGGTTCTATATGGAATACACATTAAATGTAGATGTTTGTTGACCTCGTGATACTCGTATTTATAAAAGACAAAATATACCAAGCAAATAAAATTTTCAAAAAGCAAGCCACCGCAGTGGTACAGTAATTACGGTGCTCGACTGCTGACGCGAATGACGTGGGTTCCATCCCGGCCGCGGCGGTGGCATTCTTATGGAGACGAAATACTTGACGCCACTGTAAGTGCGCGAGCCTCCTTGATTTAAGTGCTTAACTCAAGCTCTAGAAACTTTCGTAGTCCGCCACTACGAAGTGCCTGATAGCCATACCGTGGTTCTGGGCGCGTCAAACTCCACAAATTATTATTATTATTAGTATTACAAAACGCCGGGCTAACATGAGCTCGAAATAACAGCGCGGTAGAAATGGAACTATCCGATATATATATGTGGTGATTTTCTTCTAAAAAAGCCAAGCCCGCTTTAACTGAAACTGAAAAAAAACGAAGTTCTTTGCTATGGACAATATGGTCGGGCCAGCTCCAACATTTTTTCGTCAGTGCACTCATTTCACCAAAATACCTCAAATCTTTATTGCGGCAAAAATTTATGTAGCTTACTATCATTAGTATTCCAGAGTAAAATTTGTATTTGGCTTTTAGAGATCGTAACATTTCATTTGGGCTTGACTTAGCTCGTAAAAGAAGTCTAAATCGCAGCAAATGAACGATACAGCAATATTTTGCGACAACATTAACACCATGCTTGTGCTTCCATCGGTGCTGCCTTTTGTTGCATTGGTGTAACGACGATAATTAGACTTGTAGAGTGAGTGGTGCTGTTTCCATGGAAAATGCGTAACATCCTGGACTGCCGGCATCGTTTTGTCGTTCTTGGAATCTTGAGGGCCTTCAGAAAAATGCTTAGTTGTTTGTTCGTTTCTCTGTTCGTTCGTTTATTTATTTGTTTGTTTGTAGCCTGAAAACTGTTTCAGCTCCTCTTCGTGTTCTTCATAGCTCATTTGATTTCACGCCATTTCGTATCGCTTCTTCTTCAAGGAATAAAGCGGTGCCCAATATGTTGTTTGTTGAAGTAGCACTCATTTAATGAATCTGACTCAGTTTGATCCAAGCAGATAAGGGATTTCGGTGTTTTTTTTTTTAAATTCAAAACTGCCTTTTTGAGTTGACGTTACTATGAGGAATTGTCGCATTTTGATTACAATTCGTTGAAAAGAGAATTATACTTTGGCACGTTTTACGCTGCCGGGAAATTTAGCCTTTCTGATTTGGTTCCTTAAGAAGAAAAAAAAAACGCCACATATATAGCACAAGACAGTCATCATGCTTTGGCCGAAAGAGGGCTGTTCGAAGTACTATCACCGTTAGAAGGAAGTAATTTTGGCAAAGCAGGATTGCTAGTACATTATAGTCTCCTTAGCAGCGTCGTCGATTTGGATTCACGTCTCGGGCAAAGAAAAAAAATTGGGTGTGTTCCAAAGATTGACCTCAAAAATGTCCGCTCACTGGCAACACTGAATACATCAGAGCAACCTTGAGGTCAGAGTGACCAGTTAAGGAGTTAATCAAGGGTGTTCTCCCTAAGCCCTTACTTATCCACTGGTGGGATGCACCCCCCCGCTGATCGGCGTACCCTAGCAGCCCAAATTAGTAGCTGCCTTTTGTTCTAAGAATATAGTGCATTGCCGGGACAAAACACACGGCTCGCGGACCCCTTGCTAGTGGCTCGCGCCTTCAAACATAATAGCCTTGCGAGTTTGCTAAATAGTATTCGCATTATTTTCTCGCTTACTACGTATAATATCTCTTTGTTCAGGCAAGCTACAGAGGCGGGACTGGTCTCAAGTGTTCTGTGCGTGTGCGCGAGGCACCCCATGCGCTCATGATAAGTTGCAACATCACCGTGAAACGAAAATTCCATATTTCACAATCGGCGTCCAGATTTTAGTAATTCTGAAAATCAGTATCCATATGTTTTCCTAGACCTGACGTCAAATCCCAAGGGACAAAACGGGCTCGGCAGATAGTAGGCGCGACGTCCGTGGCCGTTCAAAATATGGCCGGCCCGACGTCAGCAGATTGGGCAGGGCCGATGTCGTTTTTTGCAAGTGGCCGAGCCGTTTGCCGACCATCGGCAGCTGGTCAGCCAATGACGTCGGGCTGATGTCGTAGACTTGGCAGTGACTACCTTGGGCCGCATGCGTCCTGAGCACTTCCCAGCGATGGCAAAAACACGGCCAACGTTCATTTGCCGTTGCAATCATACATTCTGAATTTATTTCATGCAAGTATATATATTTCCACCGCGGAGGGGGTGATTTTTTTTTATTTGGGGAGGGGGGGGGGGTTAGCAATATTTAATTCACTTTGGCATTTTTGACGCAACGCTTTGGGCAACCGAAATGAATTGAAAAAGTTTACGCTGAATTAATCCTTCAAATGATGAGAACTAATAACAACGGAAACGTTTTTGCACAAATACCCTTGTTTGCACTGTCAAAACCAAGCCCAATTGAGTGTACACGTCATGAGTGTACACCCAAGTGTGAGTGTACACATCATGGCCCAAAAATTGGCAAATGCAATTGATACTGATGCTGTATGAAATATTGGCACAGAGCCACGCAAGGATTTCGACCAGTAAATAATCAGACGGATACAAATATAATTTCAGAGAGCTGAATTTATTTTTTCAGCGCAAAATGAATGTCTCAAACGAACGTCTTTCGGTCGAAGTGCCACGCGCGTGTCCTCATGGAGACTCTCCACTGATGTCGCGCGCCGTTATTGTCGCCTCCTGTTGCGACCACCGTCTCTGTCGCTCGCTCCGATCAGCCACCTTTTCACCACTTTACCTACAGAGGCCAGCGATGCGTCCGGGAACCTGCTCCGAACGGACACTGCAAAAATAATCCATTTAATGGAACAATAGAACAAATCGTGAACCCATATTTACGATAAGAATACAAACCGTTTTTTGAGGAGAAAATGACTGCTGTGCAATTATCGTATATATGCTAAAACACAAAGGCACTCGCTTTTGAACCAAAGTAAGCACATCTCATGAATGTCAAAATAAAGCAGTGGTAACTCAAGAATTCATCCGCTTACAAACAAGCCTTATGATCTTTCCAAGGACTTCATTTATGTAGAAGCAACACCATGCGGGATAAGCGTGTATATTTATGAGGTTCATTGCAATAATAATGGAGACCTGGATGATCTCTCTGACAAAAAACCTTCAGCGTTTTCTTTGAAAAGGTGTACACTCAGGGGCGTAGCCAGAAATTTATTTCGGGGGGGGCACCCCCTTGATTTCGGGGAGGGCACCTCCTTGAAATGGCCATTTTTCGCTATGTATGTCATGGCGAAAAAAAAATTCGGGAACGGGGGGGGGGGGGGGGGGGGCACGTGCCCGATGTGCCACCCCCTGGCTACGCCACTGTGTACACTGGCATACATAAAGCATGCCTATTGCATAATTTGGCACTACTTATTTGGCGTGGCTGTTCCCCATTACAGAGAGCATGTCGTAAAGTATGCGAAACATTTGCAGCCCAGGCAAAGAAAGCAATACCTCTTTGCACACGGCTTTTAAATGCGAAGCATTTCTTTGCGTACTGTAAGCAGTTTTGCGTTTCTATCTACCTATCTATCTATCTAGCCGCCTACGTCTGGGTGCTCTCGTGATCGCCTCCTTAACTTCGGGTCGACCAAAATTTGTATGGTAGGGTAAGAGGCATTGACAAATATGTCTGGCTAGTCACGACATGAATAACATGAAAATCCTGTCGCATACGTCGTTAAATCCTTTCCTGCAGACACGTAGGAAAGAAGTGTGAACTTAAGGGCTCGTTTCTTTGTTAAACACATTATTAATGAGAACTAACAGACAATGATGCCAAGGAAAGTATAGGGGACGTTATTAGAAGTAATTGTAATGTAAATGTGAAGAAAGAAAAGTGGACGAAAAGATAACTTGCCACCGGCAGGAATCCGAACCTGCGACCTTCGAATAACGCGTCCGGTGCTCTACCACTGAGCTACGGTGGCGGTCATCCCTCCGTCCACTTTATAGGGTATATATGTGCATTTAAACGTGGGAGCGTCCGTCAGCGCCGCCTGTTGCCATTACGGCGAGTGTGGAACACTTTTTTTGCCTGTAGGCGTCACGTAGCACGTGATCTTATTACGAGCTGGCAGCTGACTAATAATCCCTCGCATACCACCTGAAGGCAACAAGTCTGCCAGAACGAGACCCTCGCTATGAACGAAGGAAAGAAGTGTGAACTTAAGGGCTCGTTTCTTTGTTAAACACATTATTAATGAGAACTAACAGACAATGATGCCAAGGAAAGTATAGGGGACGTTATTAGAAGTAATTGTAATGTAAATGTGAAGAAAGAAGAGTGGACGAAAAGATAACTTGCCACCGGCAGGATCCGAACCTGCACAACCTGCACAACTTCGGGTCGACCAAAATTTGTATGGTAGGGTAAGAGACATTGACGAATATGTCTGGCTAGTCATGACATGAATAACATGAAAATCCTGTCGCATACGTCGTTAAACCCTTTCCTGCAGACAAGTGTGGCTCATACCCGTACACCACGGGCCGCGTTATGCGCCACAGCTGTTTGAAAATTTATATCTACCCAGGAACGGCGAGGACTGACATTAGTAATTTAAATGCGAGAGCGTTAAGAAAAACTGACGTCGACAGCGTTGACACGATAAATGCAAATGATAAATATCAGGGTCCCAGCTGGAATCGAACCCAAGCAATCGGCGTGGCAATCAAGTATTCTAGCACAGAGCCACGCAGGGTCTCGGAACTGCTTTTGTAAAAGGCAGTTCCGAGTGTCTCAAGTGTCTGCGCACGCGCGAGCTGCCGCCGGCGTGCGACTGCAGCGCTGGCCGCATCGCGATGCCATGCGCTCCGAGATTTCCCTTAAGTGTGAAACAGACTGTACACATGCGCACGTGTACTCACATGTGTACAGACTGTACACACACACACACACACACACACACACACACACACACACTTGTGCGCGTGTGAAACACTGTACACACACGCGCGCGCACGCACAGACCTTGCGCCCCCCCCCCCCACCTCGCACGAGTCGCAGCGCCCCCCCCCCCCCCCCCCGCTTCCTATTATGTCAAAATATGGGGCTGACTATGCCCCCCCCCCTCTGGCGGCCGCCCCCCACCCTCTTCGGTGACTAGGGGGGGCGGCCGCCGCCCCTGCCCCCCCCCCCCCCTCCTTGCGCACGCCTATGACACGCACACATAATTGGTATTCGAGCCCTCCTTGACGCTTCTATTATTCGCAAAGTCGGCCCAGCACACGACCTCTGCGACGCAGGTTATTTGCTGACTATATTTGTGCATCTACGCTGCCATAACTTTCCCGCGTTGCAATGAATGCGTGCTCTCAAGTAGGGATAACATTACGGCCCGATACTAATCTGCCGCGCGACACCTGCGGAGCTCCCTTCGATATTTTTGTCCTTCACCACATATGAATGCATCAAGGCACACCGCAACGGTGGTGACACTTGCATGCTTTCTTCTTAAATACACACAAAAAGAAGAAATATAACACCGAACGTCCACTTACCTAAAAAATGTGGGGGTCAAGCTAAGTGTCCGCAGTTTGTCAACACTACAGTGTACTATTCTAGTACACTGTAGTCAACACCAACCAGAAGAATTAAGGCCTCCTCGCCCAGGCGCCTGCGTCACTCAGCTCTCGGATGGCTCGAACCGACGGCGACACTCTCGCCCAACGTCTGCATCACGTGAACGGGCAGGTTGACAAGTCCGGACATGAACAGCTGCGGATGGCTCGTGGTGGCTTCCGCAGTGACTCCGACTGGAACTGAAACAAGTCACTTTTTTTAAGTTTTTGCAGCTATTCAGGCGCAAACATTGCCAAACGTTGCAGCATTTAACTATTCGGTTTCAATTAGCCAACTGTATTGTTAAAGAATGACACGCCAAATTGTTGAAACACTATTAATAATGCATGTTGCTGGGCGAGTCGGTCGTACATGATGAAACAAGGTGCTGCGCAAAGGACACAGGGACAAGGAAGTGTCCGTCCTCGTTCACTTCGTACTGCGCCCGTCCTCGTTCACTTCCTTGTCCCTGTGTCCTTTGCGCAGCACCTTGTTTCATCATGAAACACTATTAATCATGCAACCGCATTCCCATGCGTCTCCGTCGGATTTCGTTTCACGTATGCTGGCCACAGTGGTCGCAGTAGCCGTTGGCTAGGGTATTCTAGTACACTCTAGCTAGGGTGCGTTGGCTTCGTAGCTTCGTCTGTTCGCGTGGAGGAAAGATAAAGGAGGAGGGAGCGCGCCTAGCTTCCACAAGCCAACCTCCTCTGAAGCCGCTTGCTCCTCGCCCTCGTGCTCATTTCCCATGTTGCTCCTGTTTGATTTCCTTTTTTGGTCGGCTCGTGAACAAAAATAAAAAATGATGAGCGCGCGCGCTTAGCGTCCACAAGCCAACCTTATCGGACGCCGCTCCCCCCCCCCCCCCCTCGTTCTCCTTGCGCGGTGCTCACTGCCCAGCATGCTCCTGTTTCATTTTTTATAGCTGGGTTTCCACATGTTCACGGAAAGCTCCCTACTCGTGTTCGCATGTCGTTCGATAGCTTGCGCGCGAGCGTGCGCCCTGTTTGTGCACTACACATACCTGTGGTATATGAAGCATGTACCTTCTGAGCAACGGCGGACGTGCTCTGTCCTTTATGCGCGGGAACTTGTTTACCATGTCGCCAGTGTTAGGTCATAGGCCAAGACGGAAGAATAGGCGTACCTTCCGGGCGGCTGGCTTCCCAAACTCAGCATCTCGTCCCGGTATTCTTTCTTTGAAATCATGCTGAAAAATACGTACTCGCTACTACAAAAACCTAATTGAACTATGGGGCTCACAACGCGTTTAGTGTTTGTTTAAGGAACCAATGATTCTCACACCTGACTCCATGTGACTCATCATATAGCAAAGTTTAAACCAGAGAGACCGCTACCTTTGCAGCAACGTGACAGCATGCCCGCGTCCATACACGCTGCAGGGAAGGCGAAGAAGCGAAACTATGGAGGCTGCGAAGTGAAAAAAAAATAATAAAAAGGAAACGGCAGTCCGCTAGCACGCTCGGCCACAAGCTGGCCCGACGTACTCACGGCCTCTCTGGCCGGGCAAAAACCGTGCGCTCGGCGCTACACCGGCCTGCTACCTTAGGTCTCTTCGATTTAGCTTGCACTGCCTGCACTAGTTCCTAAAAGTGTCGCAGCGGTGCCAAGCGGTGCATGGTGCGCGCAGCACCGGTTCAGCAAGTGCAGGTGCAGCCGCGACACTACTGCGCGGCGGCTACCGCCAAAACGAAGACGCAAGTGTCTGGCAAGTGCAGGCCGTGTTGGCCAACGCGGCGACCCTTACAGTAACTCCGAGGAGGTGGTTGTGTTTTAATTGGTCGCCTGCTCGTTGGTACGCGAAGATGCCAGTCGTGTTCCCTGGTACGGGAACGTCGTCGGAAGGTTCCGTGAGTGTGAGTTCAAGAGACTGTTCAGACTGTCTAGAACCACGTTTTACTCGCTCAGTGGTGAATTCCGCTGGTTTCGGCCTTTATTAAAGTGCGTGCGAAAAATCTTGGGGGGTCCTTTGACCGACGTTTCAAGACAACTTCACGTAAAATTTCACCTATCCATGAAAGTGTGCTCGCTTTGTGTTTAAAACCTTTTATTGACAGCGCCACTTTTCTTCACGCTATTCTAGAGCAGATACGTACGCAAGCTCTCATGGTGAATACATTTTTAAAATCAGCAGTTTTACTTGAAGGCTTCCTATCGCACATCGGCACGCTTTCGCAAAGACAAAGTGAGAGCACAGCTCACGCTTCGAGCCACATACAGTGAAACCTCGGTGACACGAATCTCATGGGACCACTAAAAATATTCGTATCACCCGAAATTCGTATCACCAGAAAGCATGGAAAATTAGCATGCGACAAAAGAAAGCTGGCGTACATTTTCATTTACTGTTTTTCAGGGCCGCAGAAACGTCAGGAAGAACTCCGAGTGATTGTAAGTCAAGTTTTAGATGTCGGCAAGCATACCAGCACTCGTAAATATACCGCCCGTACGCGCGTGTTAAATAATGAACCAGGTTTGTTGTGACCCGCGACAGCAGCAGCCCCATCCAAATTTTAGTATGTTTTTTGGCATGACACCCCAGTAAACCACATATATCACATCAACATCCAGGAGATGTTCTCAGTGGAACCTTAGACATATCCGTCAGACGTTCTTTTTTATCCGTGTAACTAAGAATCAACGTTGCCACAACCAACGAGTTTCCGCCCAAATCATGTTGACAAAACGTTGCCCACATGTCGCATTTGAAACATGCTATCAACATCCTGTACTAGGCAGGAATGTCAGATTTACGTCGCCTGCATGCATATGTGACGTACTGTGGAGATGCGCTGGCTACTGTACGTGGCCTTCCCTTGGAACCTCAATTCGTAAATAATATGCCCACAGAGTTCTCAGAGCTTACATTTGCAAATAATGCAATCTATATATACTTGCATGAGATGCTAATGTAAGCTCTTAGAACTCTGTGGGCACATAGTTTACTAATTTGCAGTAGTCGTGTAAAGTATAGGTACAAAAAACAGTTGTAGATATTTGTACACAGTTTATTCTTCATAAACGCTATCACTTGCAAAAGGTAGTAGACAGTAGCATCTAACACTTTTCAGCAAATGGTAGTGACTGATAATTGCCCACAAAAAACATTTACGCTATAAATAGACAACTTAATTTACATGATATACAGGCATGCGTTTGCTCACATAAGTTGGCTTATTTTCAATGAATGTGACGACTGATTTACAGTAGCCTTTTAAAGAAAATTTACAAAGCAAAGACACTTCATTGTGTGTCTTCAGTACAGGGAATCCGCACTCACATGTGTCGCAACATGTTGCGCAGTGCCATTGCGCTCCTATGTTTCACGAGGCTGAGGTGTTGTCATCACATCGCGATCAGATAACAGGAGAAATTATAGAGGCTTATAATATCAGGAAAAGGGGTGAACAGTGCATTAGCGTACCTTCTATTGCTCTGCATGATAGTGAGTTCACATTCCTAGATAGTACAATATCTTGAAATTCCTTGTCTAGGAGAGTACACGTGCAATGCTGTTTCTTTTGGGGTTGCTGTTATGAGCTCACATGGGTGTGAGGGGCGTTGTAGTCTTTTCCTTCGTAAGTTTTTAATAAACATTCAGTTGCGAGTCAGCGCTGTGGTTCGTGCTTCTATTCTCTCCGTCCGTGTCGTCGTTGCACTGCTTCAAAAATGTTCAGTACAAGGCTATCTTGATTCACAAAGTACTTGTAATAACAGGCATGTTAAGAAAACTTGATGCTAAAGAAAAAGATTCACAAGCGAATATATGTAAGTACAACACTTCACAAAAGAGTCTGTACTGACGTGACCCAGCAAATACATAGGAAGAGCAGTATAGTACACATACTTAGCTTTAGCAGGTTAGTACATTAACAAGTTCATCATCTACAGTGTGAACAAATTATACAAAAAAATGAAATTACAAAAAATATTGAGCAACACCGTCTGCAGCAAAAAAAAAGTTCGGCAGATCCCACGTACATGGGAATTGATGTCATGCGAAACGTGGAGAGGTGGTGACTGTGGTGAAATTTTTTTGTCGAGTGAAACGTTACGAAATGATGCTAAACATATGTACAAATGCTATGCGCATAGACATGTATGTTGAACAGTCGCATATCTTTTATATAACCAGTGGTTTGCAAGTGCGTAACTATGCCAAGAGCAACATGGGTATTACCAACACCAGAAGCGGTAGGCTGCAATGTATCACTTGAGCTTGCAAGGATGGCAGCCCTGGATAGTGCTACGTAGACAAACTTCAGTGGATGGTGCTTAGTACAATTGATGCTAACCTGACGTGATGCCTGCATCATTGCAGTACATATTTAATGTTTATAAAATAAGATGGGCAGCACTGCAACCACAATTCACGTTTCACAAACATTACGCCTGCATAGGGTCTTTTTCCTAAGAAGTTCCAAGACCTGGTGTGGCTCTGTGGTAGAATACTTGATTGCCATGCAGATTGCTTGGGTTCGATTCCTGCTGGGACCATAAGATATATTTTTTGCATTCGTCGGGTCAATGCTGCCAGTGTCGGTTTTTCTTAACACCCTCGCATTTTAACACTATGTGCCGCACGTTTTGGTATGTGCCACACGTGTCTGGTGGCAAAGGTTTCACATCGTACGCAACGGGATTTTCACATTATTCATGTCATGATCAGACAGTCATAATCGTCAAACCCTCTTACCCTGCCATACTAATTTTGGTCTACCCCAAGTTAAGGAGCTGATCACGAGAGCACCCAGACGTAGGCGGCTAGATAGATAGATAGATAGATAGATAGATAGATAGATAGATAGATAGATAGATAGATAGATAGATAGATAGATAGATAGATAGATAGATAGATAGATAGATAGAAACGCTCAAAGTGTCTGCAGTACGCAAAGAAATGCTTAGCATTTAAAAAAAAGCTGCATAGCACAACTGCATGACAGCTTGCCACGATGTCGGGAAAAAATGAAAAGCAAAAAAAGAAGCTGTTTATAAACAGAAGGCATGACTGTAAAGCATTAGCGTTAAATACAGCACCAAATAATAACATGACGAGATATACACTGCCACAATAATAAGGAAAAATGAGGCTTCAAAAAATTTACATAAATGAAAAATGACGAAATACCTAAAACATGGCAATAATGTTGTGAAGTACTCCTACAAAAACATGTATCAGTTGGGTAGCAATCTTAAAATAAGTGGCATATTTAAAAATCCTAAGCAAATGAGGGAAAGTGCATTCTTTGGCTCATCAAGCAGTCACAAATATTGTAAACAGAAATGACTAGGTAGCAAACAAGCAATATAGTAAGAGCCTGCATTTCACTTACAGGGTGTTTTTTTTAGGCAATATAGATTTGTTAATAAAAATCCTATGGGCTCCTCCTCCTATGCGCTCAAAGGCTCCTGCTGTTTTTGGATACGAACTCCATGTTGAGGCTGAAATACTTTGACACTGTTAAAATGACACTTCTGTGACTAATTTAAAAAATAGTTTGTTAAGTTCTTAATTATTGACTTGAGGGCAATTATAAATATTAGAAAGTCTAGTGTATGACAATTTATGGCATACCCTTTTTTAGAAACCACAAAAGTTGCACGTAATTTGAGGTACTCATAATTGAATTGCAAGGGTAATACCGAAACTAACCACGCTAGGAATGCAGGAAATGCAACCACGCTTTTGTCAGGACAGAGCTATCTGTGACAAGGAAGTGACGAAATTTTGATGAGGGTGCATCGTGGCCGTATCTTTTCGTAAAAGCGGCAAGTCATTTCATTTGTGCTAACGGATCACCTTACCTTTGCATGTAGCGTTGGTGCTTATCTGTTTATATTGAGCTGTGCACTTGAGCAAAAAAAAAAAACCGCAACATCAAACTATTCTTTGTCTGTGAAGCATAAAACTCTGGCAGCCACTGCGGTGCTTCCTCTCAAGGACAAGCGAAATAGCTTTTGAGCCTGTTTATAGTTTAAAAAAGAAACAGATAAGCATCACGCATTGCACCCAAAGGATAAACTCCTTACTTGTGTATTTTGGAATGCATGTCAATTTTCTTGACCACATTCTGATCCCGCACACCTTGATTCAAATTTCGTCACTTGATTGTCATGTGTACTTCCAGTCTTACATTACAGAACGTTTCCTGTGCGCCAAATGCGATCAGTTTTCACCCTTAAATTTGATGAACTTTTTTTTATTTCTTAAAAATGCGTTTTTCATAAATTAGGATGCACTACAAGTTCCGAATATAAAAGGCTGCCCTGAAGTGAACAATTAAAAAGTTAAGTTGCGACATTTTGGAAATTAGTTACATCAAAATAATATTAGCCATGGAAATGTATATCTGCCTTGACATAGAGTTCGTGTGCGATAATGACAGGAGTGCGACTGTCAAAGTTTTTACAAATAATCTGTATTGTTTAAAAAAAACTCTACCAAGGTAGACTAAGAAGCTAGAGCGTGACTAAAATTACTTCTATAATCACAAGGCTGGCAGCTGCTCCAAAAGTTCACTGAATCCAGAAAGACCAGTAAGAACATTCATAATATAACAATTTCCCGGGTGTTATATGTCACTATCACCATATGATTATGAGGCATTCTGTAATCGCGGGATCCTGAAATTTTAACCAGCCAGGTGGCACGGGGTCTCCCCTGCATGTTCTCTGAACCAGAATAAAGTTAATTCATCATCATCATCAGGGGTTCTTTAACATGTGCTGATTTTCCATGATATAGTGGCTTCCAACATTTTCACATTCATCAAAAGTGCAACTGCCACAGCCAGTAAGAACATTCATTATACTAACAGATCGGAGTGACATATTAAGTAAAATAGCTATACAATTCACAATGCACAAGTAACAATGGGCTATGAGAAATGTGCAAAAAAAAAAAGAAAACACTGATGAGGCTCGATGAGGTGATCGTTTAGCTAAACCTTAAGTTCATAACCATCAATTATCAAATGTCTTGAAGTAGAATGGTGGAAGCACTGGGTAAAATGACCTGGTTATGTAGAGGTCACTTGAATTAATATGCCACCCTTTCTGCAACCCCAAATCACCAATGTCTCAAGCACACCAGGTGACATTATGGGTATCAGTTGATGTTGCAATGATCCACTCGGTGCAGGTGCAGCTCTTCGTGAGCGCTTGCTAGTTGGCACAATGTCTATACCATAGTCTAATGTTGTGCAATGCACTGATGTGCTTCTGTGTGTTCACACTCTGCATTTTACTCCCTTTTGACACTCACTTGCCACAGTTTAAGGCTTCCAAGGATGCTGTAGAGCTTTTGTGAGATGCCAGTAGACAAGATGCCCACTGCGAATTGCGGTGTGCATAGCCAGTGCATATGACAGTTTGTGCTCAGTCCAACGACGCTCCTTGTGGCGGCTCACTCTGATCGATGCAACTCAGTCGCTGCAGGTGCTCACAATCATGGGTGACTAAGAGTTCGTTGAGCAATAACCACCTTCACCCTGCACAGTTTAAAGAAAGCAGATTACATATTTCTGAAATAAGAGACATCCTGTGCCTGCATTATACAAGTTAACTGTTGTTAGTAAAGAACCCACAGAACCATAAGGCATTCAAGACAAGGACAAACAGAAAACGTGAAACACACTGGTGGCAATTAAAAAGCTTATATTTAATAGTGCATGAAATATACATGCAAAACATATTCTAGATTGCCTGCTCGAAATTTGTGAAATCACAGGTACGAATGTTTGCTGCGAGACAGACTGTACTTACACACAGGCATCACCCAAATAGATCAGTTCCACCTTAATGTTGAAAGTCAGTCAACTGCTGCACTTGCTAAAAATTGTTATGAGCTCAGTAAAGTTAATTCCATTTCACAATGCTTTCATTATTTTTATTTATTACAGCATGCATCAAGAAACCCTTAATCAGCTACTGTCATCCTATTCTAATTTTTTTGAAAGCAATCACTTAGTGACCTCCTGCATACACCAGCATAGTGTCCAATGCATGTTAATGCATGTTAAAGACAATTGACTCTGCACTGTCAACTAGCTGGCTGGTGTTTCTTTTTGCAAGTGAGGTTCTTTGTGCTGCATTGTATCATGTACTCCTGTTTACATAGCCCTTATAATTCTCAGCTAAAACAGCAGCCAACTGGCCTATGAAATTATGGAGGCAGAAGTGATAGATGGTCTGGGCAATACCTGTACAGAACACCCTTCCATGCCTCAATCCCATTAAAAATTACCATACTTGCAATATGACAAAAATTTTCTCCATGATCATTGCTTTAACCATTTCAGAAACTGCAGTAGATACGCTACCTCTATGCTAAATTAAATAATGTGGTTCTTGTTAAAGCAAGCTACAAGTTAAATTTGGATCTAGAAAAAACATTCTACATGATGTCTGCAAGAAGAACAAAATCCTCCAGTTTCTTTCTGCCATACAACATATGCCAGATGAGGCCACCTGCCATGCACTCGCACATTCCCCTTTTATAAGGATGGCAGCTAGAGCACCCAATAAATGGTATTTGTATAACCCAGTTATAACGAATCCAGACGCTGAGCGAATTCGACAATGAAAATATTCACTGCTCATGATTGCTAAGCCCTGTCAATTAGAGCCCAAAAATTATACCCGCTTTCATAGTAGAACTGAGTGGCATTCCTCGGTAGGTCCTGTTTGGTCATAGGCATGCAAGGTAGTAACCGCCTTCCAAAAGTCTCAATGACGTGTTCTGGTTCATGATGCCTCGGGCCGTGCAAGCCGTGCACACCCGTGCACAAGCCGTGCAAGCAAACCCAAAACATCATCGTCTCATATATAGCTCTCTTCCGAACTGACGGCCTCGCCTTTTTCGTCAAAAATAAGCAATTCATAAAAACTTCAGAGGTCTTACATGCCACAAGCACGATATTATGAGGCTCACCACAGTGGAGGGCTCCGGAAATTTCGACAACCTGGTGTTCTTTAACGTGCACTGACATCGCACAGTACACGAGCCTCTAGCATTTCACCCCCCATCTATATGCGACCAACGCAGTCGGGATCGACACACATCTTCCAAGTAATAACTTTCCATAAATGTGCAGCAAGCAGTCGAATTCAAAACTGCAGGTCTATCACCGTTACAGTGAAGTTCCGACGGCGTCGTACACAAGCGAGCTAATCAGACGCCTTAAACCCATTGCTTAAATGGGCGAACACACTAGAGCACATTGTCTACCATTAATGATGGCCCGACGCGTAAATACGAGACATCGAGAAGAGCACCAATCTGTCGAATATATTGAACAGAGAACGGGACCTATTTATAACGCATGCTGTGTGGCGAAGTGAAGCCACAGGCATTACACTTCGTTGTACAATAACGTTGCAGACATGAGTACAATTAAGAAAACCTAAAGAACGGCACTTACACACGTGAAACCCACTCACGCGAACCGCATTTAGAGACTTGAAGCGCTGGAATGAGCGCAGTACTTTCGACTGGCGTGTCCTGTTCTCTCTGTTATATCGAGCGAGTGCATGAGGCAAGAGCAATGAATGTCATCTGAATGTCTAGGCCCTAAATGCATACTCAAAAGGCAAGGTAACAGTGCAAGTTTGCCCGCCGCGTCACAGACCGGTAGCACTAACAAAAACGAAAGCCGCGGTCAGACACACGTGAAGCATACGTACACGATTCCTCGAGGTTCTTGCAGGCAGTGTTACTTGAAAGAAGGTAATTACTAGCACTGGCAATGAACACTGGGCTCAAAACGCAGCATGAACCGTGGACAGGGTAGCGTGGACGACGTAGACAAAAGAACACAAGCAGCAAGCAGCCCGCCAAAAGCGAATAGCGCGACAACAGCGGCAATATCGGTGAGCACGGCAAAGCACGGCTAGAGGTGTGCGCTGTGGCGGTTTCGACCGGCGGCGGCGTGGGGGGTCGATCCGAGTCGGCGGCGGCGGCGTCGTCGGCGCACGCCGGTTAAATAATAGGCGGCGGCGCACGGCCAGCACGGCCACTTTTCGTCCGCGGCGGCGGCGCCGGCGGCGTGGAAACCGAAACTACAAGTTTCAAAAAGCTATTTTACTGCATCTTCCTTGTTTAATTAGCTGAAATTCAGGGCTTTTAACACTAAGGGCTGAGAGAACAGCATAGATATGTACTAGAAGTCAGAGAACTGGCAAACGTTTCTTAAATATTTTGTTTTTCGGCGTGCACTTAGAAAAAAAAAAAGAATGGGTGAGACGGCACTTATCTCAAGTCATGTATAGTGTATTAATCATTTCTGAGGTTTCACGTACCGTGACAACTATATGAACATGAAACACGCCGCAGTGGACTACTCCGGAAGTTGCGTGCAAGGTTCTTTGACGTGCAGACATCATTTAGCGTCCGTCAAAATGCGAGCACCGCGGCCGGGATCGAACACGCGTCTATCGGGTCAGCATCAGAGACCGTGCCACCGCGGCACGTGGCAATGTTGAATGTGTGTTTATTTGTTCCATAAATGTGCAGCACAGCTTACTTTTTTTGTACCGTGGTTGTAAGTGTTTTAAAAGATTCATGGCGGTAAGCTGTTGGCACATAGTTTGAAAGAACGACGAACCCAGCCTTGAAGGATGCGTACGCAACACGAGAACATTTCACGAACACACAAGCTGCGACTATGTAGTCAAGAGTTCGACGAAAGTTCGTCTGGTCAGGTATCATGATGATGATGTAGATGCGGTCACTGACCAAGTCAAGGTGAAAAACAAAGAGACGTTACTTGTTCACACTAAACAGGCAAGAGCCGGTATACCTTAATTACATTTCTCTAAAGTAGGTTAAACCTCTTTTCGTGATAACGATATGGAAGGTACACGATCATGACCATGTTTTTTTTTCTCGCTTGATATGCTTCAATCAGTTCCCTCGTATTTCGTGGCTGCGTATCGCAAATTATATAATTAAAATAATGATAATTATTGAAATAACTAAAATATATCATTGAATGATATATCCTAAATTAAAATGTAATTAATTAATACCATTATTTAATTAAAAACGAATGACCAATCTCACACTGCAATGAGCTGGCATGTCTCCTACCCCTGATGCGGCGGACGTTTCATGTTCTTTCAGCGCCCCGTCTGTCCTATGCACTCTACCACAAGGAAACGGCATGCGATACATGGCGTTTGTGATTCATTCGGTGAATCTATTGACATGGCGATTACTGCAAATGCTCCTTGATTTCTGGTTTTCAATGCTTGCACAAAATCGTGACAGCCTGACATCGCTGAAAACGTGGCAACTTCCACTCGCCTACTGTCCTCACTTTCACGGGCACCTGACATACCATGTATCTTTTTTAACTTGTTGTAAAGGCACCTGGAGAGCCTTAACACCAAGTCTCCCCAGGTGCCACCTAATCCAGTCCCTGCACATGATGTTGTAAATATGCGTGACCCCCCAAAAAATGACTGCCAATCGAGGCAGTGACGTCCGTTCTACGCCCGCACCTAGAGTGCCTCGATGTCCTCCTCGCCCGAGGAGGAAATCGGGCGAGGAGGAAATCGAGGCACTCTACCTGCACCTAAAATTCCAGCAGTGTCATTTGCTTTGCCGATAGTGTGGTGCATTGTAGCCTGAAAAATGGGCGCCGTCAACAGAAGCCCTATCCACGGTGATTTCTCTGACACCGTGACTCCAACCAGCAGCATGATTTTAAAAATGTTTCCTCTCCTGCTGAATTAACGCGTAGCGTTTCTCTCCCCCTTCTTTCACTTTTTTTTTCGGCATCTGCGAAAACAGAGCCAATCGCGAAGGCCATGAACCACCTGTCCTCGGCGCAACTTCTTTCTAGAAAGGGTCCTCAGAGGAAAAGAAAAGGGGTCTTCTGAAAAGTACTTTTACTTTTGCCAGAGTGTTAGAACGGATTTTCCTGCTTTTTTAGAGAAGCAGAGTAGCTGTATACGCACACCAGTGGTGTAGCCAAGGGGGGGGGGGTGTTCAAACCCCCCCCAAAATTTTTCATTTGTGCTTGCGTATATATGCACTAACACATACAAACGCACGCACGAACATACATAAAGTATGGTTGAACCCCCCACCCCCACCCCCCCCCCCCCCCGAAAAAATTTCTGCTCCGCCACTGACGCACACGTGTACTCCGTGTCGAAGGAACGCCTCTAGAACCGCTGATATATCTCTACCGAGTCGAATGCCTATCTATGTCATATAGATTTTTTTTTATTCGTCAGTTTTTCTCAATTATTCGATTAATCGTAAGCAGGTGATTATGGTTAAACACTATCCTAAATGCAGCTTCTTCTCTAGGTACATTAAAGTGAACTGTGGCGCTTATCTTATTCGAAATTCAAATGATCTTCCTTAATATCCTGTACAACATGCCGAAAGGAGGTTGATCGGTCTCGTGGGCGAAATTTGTGCAACACATCTTTCGTTCACGTCGCGCGTTGATGAAGATTTTCCGTGCATGTGCATGATGGGACAATATCGGGAGAAGAGGAAGGATGGGAGGGGGGCTGTTACGCCCGCATATGACGATAATTGTGATTATCTTTAGCGATCTGCTTAAGAAGAAACGAAGGAAAAACATGGACACAGCGAAGGAACCAAACATGACAAGTGTTGGACTTACCACTAAATGTTTATTAAAGAAACCACACACACAGGAACCAGCAGCACATGCGTAAATAGGCTATCAGAGCTTTGTCACGTTGCACAATTCACAGTACAAAGCCAAGAAACGTGTCGAGGTGGCACAAACAGCCTATTTGCACGAAACACCAAGATTTCAACGCCACGTGCACCGTTATCTAGAACCGCAAATTCTTTATCTGTGAGGAAAACTGAGGGATCACTCACGCAAGACATATATTATTTATATATATATATATATATATATATATATATATATATACATATATAATTTCAAAGGCTTCACAAGTTTCACGTTTACTCTTATTTGTTCCTTTGCCAGTGACACTGATTTGAAATCAGGGGCGCAGCCACAGCCTTCGCGGCGCAGAGGCACGTAAGTTTCGAAATTCGCTTGTCATGGGACCGTGTGTACAGCGGTCAGACGGGCCGATGATTCAATGACAGGCTGCGTGAACACTGCAATCTACTCCCTGCGGGCACTAGTGGAAACTTACCTCTGCGCCCCTGATTTCACATCAGTGAGTGTCATTGGCAAAGGAAAAAATAAGATTGAACGTGGAGTTTTTGATGCCCTCAAAATAAAACAAGGCAGGGCAAAGTGTCATGTGTGAGTGATCCCTCAGTTTTCCTTACAGATTGAATTCGCGGTGCTATACATAGCGGGTCCACGTGGCGTCGTCATTTCGGTGTTTCATGGAAATGTAGTTTGTACCACCTTGACATTCATCATGGCTTTGTAGTGTTAAGTGTGCAACTGTGAAACGGGTCAGATAGCCAGGGGCGTAGCCAGAATTTTTTTTCGGGGGGGGGGGGGGGAGGGCACCCCCTTGATTTCGGGGAGGGCACCTCCTTGAAATGGCCAGTTTTCCCTATGTATGTCATGGCGAAAAAAAAAATTTCGGGGGGGGGGGGGGGGGGCACGTGCCCGGTGTGCCACCCCCTGGCTACGCCACTGCAGATAGCCTATATTTATGCATGCGCTGCTGGTTAAAATGTGTATGGGGGGCTTAATTCTGTAATAATCATTTAGTTCGAAGTCCGGCGCTTGTACTGTCTGGTTGTTCTCCTTCACTGTCTTGGTGTCTTTCGGTGGTTTCCTCTTCTGAATATTATGAACCAACTCGCCCAGCAACCTACGTTAGTGTTGTCCTGTTTCAAACACGATTGTGACAACTCGGCGTGTACGCTAATTAGTCGAATTGAGTCCGAGGTAGAGCAGGCGAAGGAAAGGCGCATTACTCGGTTTGATAGTCAGGCGTGGAGTATCGCATTGAGTGCAGGTCAAAGTGGAGGAAACACAAGACATTATACACCCACACTTTAGGGTTACGTCCGCATTCATGTTCTGTGCGTTACTTCACACGAACTTTATGGTGATCACCATCTCGTCAAATTGTCGACCTTGCTGAACCTGCCAACCTATAGGTTGGGGATCGTTTCTGTTTGATAAAGCATTTCATCTATTGTCCTTTTCCCTTTCTTTATTCATTAAAGGCCATGTGTTCCAGTTTTTAAACTGATTCTTTCTAAATATATATACCCCAAATATAGCTAGCTCTTGCTCTCTCCATTCCAAGCCACCGCCCTTCCCCTTT
Organism: Rhipicephalus appendiculatus; assembly: GCA_030522465.1. Classification (NCBI taxonomy): domain Eukaryota; kingdom Metazoa; phylum Arthropoda; class Arachnida; order Ixodida; family Ixodidae; genus Rhipicephalus; species Rhipicephalus appendiculatus. The sequence goes on from JALIZH010024093.1 coordinate 125,452, forward strand.
GAACTGCCGTTGTTACTTGCTCGCTTTCACAGACATATTAGAGGTGTGCTCGCTTTCACAGACACCTCTTAGATCAGTGGCGCCGCCGCCGACGCCAACTGATCGGCGCGCCGCCGCCGCCGCCGCCGCCGCCGCCGCTGCCGACGTGTTCTCTCGGCGCGATCGGCGCGCCATTTAAGTACGATAAATTTTTTTTTTCAGTAAACCTACCTTTATTTGACGCCTTCTGCCACCAGTAAATACTCGGTCTTAATTATGCCCACTCGGCAAACGCATCGCAATTTATTCGCCTGCTGCTTCAAGTTAAATAACTGGACCAGAAAACTTGTTCGGTGCTCTTAATAATGTGGAAAGGTAGTGTTGGATTCAAAATAAACGTGAATTTTAAGCTACTTTCGAGCTCACCGTAGTTAAGCGAATCCAAGTCTGTGACAAGCCGCAACGGTGGTGTTTGGCGAGGACTGTTGACGATCGGGCAGACGAGTCTGCTACCTCTCACACAATATGTATTATATGAGGCGAGCTTTGAATAGTAATAAAATGTGTGGAGAGTTGGTGTTGGAATAACAATAAATATGTCTGTGAAAGCGAGTCAAGTAACAGCGGCAGTTCAAAGGGGAAGGGCGGGGGGCTTGGAATGGAGAGAGCAACAGCTAGATATATTTGGGGTATATATATTTAGAAAGAATCAGTTTAAAAACTGGAACACATGACCTTTAATGAATAAAGAAAGGGAAAAGGACAATAGATGAAATGCTTTATCAAACAGAAACGATCCCCAACCTATAGGTTAGCAGGTTCAGCAAGGTCGACAATTTGACGAGATGGTGATCACCATAAAGTTCGTGTGAAGTAACACACAGAACATGAATGCGGACGTAACCCTAAAGTGTGAGTGTATAATGTCTTGTGTTTCCTCCACTTTGACCTGCACTCAGTGCGATACTCCACGCCAGACTATCAAACCGAGTAATGCGCCTTTCCTTCGCCTGCTCTACCTCGGACTCAATTCGACTAATTAGCGTACACGCCGAGTTGTCACAATCGTGTTTGAAACAGGACAACACTAACGTAGGTTGCTGGGCGAGTTGGTTCATAATATTCAGAAGAGGAAACCAGCGAAAGACACGAAGACAGTGAAGGAGAACAAGCAGACAGTACAAGCGCCGGACTTCGAACGCCCCCATACACATTTTAACCAGCAGCGCATGCATAAATATAGGCTATCTGACCCGTTTTACAGTTGCACACTTAACACTACCAAGGCATGGTGAATGTCAAGGTGGTACAAACAGCACATTTCCATGAAACACGGAAATGACGACGCCACGTGGACCCGCTATGTAGTTTTCCTCACAGATAAAGAATTTGCGATTCTAGATAACGGTGCACGTGGCGTTGATATCTTGGTGTTTCGTGCAACTAGGCTGTTTGTGCCACCTTGACACGTTTCTTGGCTTTGTACTGTGAATTGTGCAACGTGACAAAGCTCTGATAGCCTATTTACGCATGTGCTGCTGGTTCCTGTGTGTGTGGTTTCTTTAATAAACATTTAGTGGTAAGTCCAACACTTGCCCTGGTTGGTTCCTACGCTGTCTCCGTGTTTTTCGTTGGTTTCTTCTTAAGCAGATCGCTAAAACAATTATCGTCATGCGGGCGTAACAACCCCCCCTTCCATCCTTCCTCTTCTCCCGATATTTTCCCATCATGCACATGCACGAAAGGTCTTCAATAACGCGCGACGTGAACGGAAGATGTGTTGCACCTTTCGCCCACGAGACCGATCAACCTCCTTTCAGCATGTTGTACAGGATATTAAGGAAGATAATTTGAATTTCGAATAAGATAAGCGCCACACTTCACTTTAATGTACCTAGAGAAGAAGCTGCATTTAGGATAGTGTTTTACCATAGATCACCTGCATACGATTAATCAAATAATTGAGAAAACTGTCGAATAAAGAAAATCTATATGACATACATAGGCATTCGACTCGGTAGAGTTATAGAAGCGGTTCTAGAGGTGTTCCTTCGACACGGAGTACACGTGTGCGTCAGTGGCGGAGCCAGAAATTTTTTCGGGGGGGGGGGGGGGGGGGGTTCAACTATACTTTATGTATGTTCGCGCGTGCGTTTGTATGTGTGCGTGCATATATACGCAAGCAAAATTGAAAAATTTCGGGGGGAGGGGGTTGAGCCCCCCCCCCCCCCCCCCCCTTGGCTACACCACTGGTGTGCGTACACAGCTACTCTGCTTCTCTAAAAAAGTAGGAAAATCCCTCCTACCACTCTGGCAAAAGTAAAAGTACTTTTCAGAAAACCCCCTTTTCTTTTCCTCTGAGGACCCTTTCTAGAAAGAAGTTGCGCCGATGGCAAGTGGTTCATGGCCTTCGCGATTAGCTCTGTTTTCGCAGATGCCGAAAAAAAGAAAGTGAAAGAAGGGGGAGAGAAACGCTACGCGTTAATTCAGCAGGAGAGGAAACATTTTTAAAATCATGCTGCTGGTTGGAGTCACGGTGTCAGAGAAATCACCGTGGATAGGGCTTCTGTTGACGGCGCCCATTTTTCAGGCTACAATGCACCACACTATCGGCAAAGCAAATGACACTGCTGGAACTTCAGGTGCGGGTAGAGTGCCTCGATTTCCTCCTCGGGCGAGGAGGACATCGAGGCATTCTAGGTGCGGGCGTAGAACGGACATCACTGCCTCGATTGGCTGTCATTTTTGGGGGGTCACGCATATTTACAACATCATGTGCAGGGACTGGATTAGGTGGAACCTGGGGAGACTTGTTGTTAAGGCTCCCAAGGTGCCTTTACAAGTTAAAAAAGAAACATGGTATGTCAGGTGCCCGTGAAAGTGAGGACATTAGGCGAGTGGAAGTTACCACGTTTTCAGCGATGTCAGGCTGTCACGATTTTGTGCAAGCATTGAAAACCAGAAATCAAGAAGCATTTGCAGTACTCGCCATGTCAATAGATTCACCGAATGAATCACAAACGTCATGTATCGCATGCCGTTTCCTTGTGGTAGAGTGCATAGGACAGACGGGGCGCTGAAAGAACATGAAACGTCTGCCGCATCAGAGGGAGACATGCCTGCTCATTGCAGTGTGAGATTGGTCATCCGTTTTTAATTCAATAATGATATTAATTAATTACATTTTAATTTATGGTATATCATTTAATGATATATTTTAATCATTTCAATAATTATCATTATTTCAATTATATAATTAACGATACCCAGCCACGAAATACGAGGGAACTTATCGAAGCATATCAAGCAAAAAAAAAACAAAAAAAAACATGGTCATGATCGTGTACCTTCCATATCGTTATCAAGAAAAGAGGTTTAACCTACTTTAGAGAAATGTAATTAAGGTATACCGGCTCTTGCCTGTTTAGTATGAACAAGTAACCCGTATGGGTTCCGAAACGTCTCTGTGTTTTTCACCTTGACTTGGTCAGTGACCGCATCTACATCCTCATCACGATACCTGACCAGACGAACTTTCGTCGAACTCTTGACTATATAGTCGCAGCTTGTGTGTTCGTGAAATGTTCTCGTGTTGCGTACGCATCCTTCAAGGCTGGGTTCGTCGTTCTTTCAAACTATGTGCCAACAGCTTACCGCCATGAATCTTTTAAAACACTTACAACCACGGTACAAAAAAAAATAGTAAGTTGTGCTGCACATTTATCGAACAAATAAACACACATTGAACATTGCCACGTGCCGCGGTGGCACGGTCTCTGATGCTGACCCGATAGACGCGTGTTCGATCCCGGCCGCGGTGCTCGCATTTTGACGGACGCTAAATGATGTCTGCACGTCAAAGAACCGTGCACGCAACTTCCGGAGTAGTCCACTGCGGCGTGTTTCTTGTTCATATAGTTGTCACGGTACGTGAAACCTCAGAAATGATTAATACACTATACATGACTTGAGATAAGTGCCGTCTCACCCATTCTTTTTTTTTTCTAAGTGCACGCCGAAAAACAAAATATTTAAGAAACGTTTGCCAGTTCTCTGACTTCTAGTACATATCTATGCTGTTCTCTCAGCCCTTAGTGTTAAAAGCCCTGAATTTCAGCTAATTAAACAAGGAAGATGCAGTAAAATAGCTTTTTGAAACTTGTAGTTTCGGTTTCCACGCCGCCGGCGCCGCCGCCGCCAACGAAAGGTGGCCGTGCGCCGCCGCCGATAATTTAACCGGCGTGCGCCGACGACGCCGCCGCCGCCGACTCAAAATGAGCCCCACGCCGCCGCCGGTCGAAACGGCGGGCAGCGTTAACCGCGGTTAAGCTAACTACGGTTACGGTTAACCACGGTGAGAGGAAGCTACACGGCAGACGTAACCGTAGTTAGTCTCCTAACCATGGTTATCGCAAACCGAGCTAGGCAATCACGGTTTATGCTCGCAAACCGCAAACCGAGTAGTGGGCAAGATGGCGGACACCACTGCGGCGGACACCGCTGCAACGACTTGTGCATCAGCGTCGGCGAGAATGACAACTCAAAGGCGCATCAACTGGCCAGACGCCACAACACGAGCGTTAATACGCTTGTGGGAGGACAATATCTAGCAGCACTGCGCTCGAACACGCGGAATTCCTGCGCACACACACACACACATACACACACACACACACACACACACACACACACACACACACACACACACACACACACACACACACACGCACGCACGCACGCACGCACGCACAAAAGACGTTAATTGTCATCAGATCCAAGCCTCTCAGGTCGCACAAATCACGAACGTATACGCACGCAGACTCGATTACAAAAAGAGAAACACACAACACCACGTGAAGAATTCTCAGCGCAGCAAAGCCTCTCGGGTCCTTGCTCAACTCACGGGCGTACACGCACACTAACTGATTGATCACACACATAAAATATTGAGCTCACGGACGTACACGCACACTAACTCATCGATCACACACGCAAAACATAAATAAAGCACCTACAACACGAAACAACGAATTGTCAACACAACCCGCGTTAGAGTGTACTCCCGCCACTGTACTCCCGCGTTAGGGTGGCTAGAATGGGGAGGTGTGAAAAGCGGCCGCTCAAACCGGTCCCCAAGTTGCGCCGATGCCGCAAGGGGCGCTGTACGCAGGGGCGCGTGGCGTTGAGCAGACGACCCTGCTTCTGTCCGAGGAATATGCATGGCTCGCGCTATTTTTGCGTGCAGCACTTCGCAGTGTTAATCGTCTTCTTTTTCTTAGCGATGGCACTAATGAAGGGTAGACTTCCTCTCCTCGTTTGAAAAATATGGTTCGCATGCATTGTCACGGTACCAGGCTGCATACCAAGTAGCACTGCGCGCGCGAAACGCGCTGAATTAATATTGTTCAAAACGGGGCATAGCGCTCCCATGAAACACAAAAGAAGCTACTTCACGTCTAAAAAATGACTTGAACGGCTAGCCGAAAGAGCTAATAGATGTTTGGTCAAGACATTCTGTAGACGTGGACGGCTACCGACGGCTATCCGACCGTCGGATAGCCGTGCTAATGTCCCGCTAGAAGTTGTCTAAACAAAACGTTTTGACAAGACCAAGCTAAGACGATTTTAAGATGTTTTTTAAAGACGTTTTCGGAACTTCGTAGAAACGGCTTTAGAAATATAAAACAAGCTAATGTAACTGCATTTGCAGCACATTTGGGCGGCATCCTGACGGCTACCATAGGAAGTTAGAGATTGAAGGAACTGAAAGAGCAACCGCGAGAGCTCTTTCCTGTTTTTCTCCCACTTCCTATGTCAGGCGTCGTGCACGTGACCAAACAATCAAGCAACATCACTAACATACCTGTTCATCCACGCATGTCCTCACTGCAGCGTCTTTAAGTGTTTCGACGATTTCACTCCCTCATACTTCAGTGTCATGTGCAGCGAAAATTAATGGCTACTTCAGCACATCACATATATCCAATTTTAATATAGAACACATCGGTTTATAATAAATCTGAACACGCAGAGGATTAACACGAACTTCATAAATGACGTTCTGTCTATGGCGCACAAATAATCATGCTTATCAGCAACAACAAATTATCCCATGATGCTGTAAAAGCGGCTTTATTAATTAATAAAGCCCAACCGAATGTGGCACGAAATACGACAGCAGGTGACCGCATAAGGTGAAGCTGATTGCCGCGACAGCAACATAAATTCATGTTCCGCATGGATGCACTCCAGGTCCCGTCAGAGAAACTGCACTGGCTTCCAAATTAGCTGGCGCGGTGACAGGCCCAATGTCTTGTACAAACAGCAGTGAAGAAAAGCTGCATACAAAAAAAGCAAGTAAGCTTTATGATTTACAACAAATAACAGAGTATCAACTTCAAGTCACTCTAAAGGCTGATTTCCAATCACAGATGTGATAAGCTGTCATGTGTTCATAAACGACAATAAATCATAACTGCACTCACAAAGCGATCGAGGAACCTTGCACTTTCTTCGTTAGCGACCGGCCGACATGGTTGTAAGCAAGCGAGCAAGCACTCGCACGCAAACACCCACACATGAGCTTTAAAGGAGTCCTGACACAAAAATTTTCGCCCCGCGTTTTTTTGCTGCAATGTGTTGCTGGGGGGCCTGTTAATCATAACACGGCACATCGTTTGCTGCAGCGCGCGACAGATAATTAATTACAAGCTCCTCATTACCGACACAGCCTCAGTTTCGGTTTGACAGAGCTCCAAAAACGACAAGCCGCCGGGTGCAACTATCACCACCTAGCGAGTGAAACGCTCGGTCACGGAGCACACAGAACAGTGACGCACTTCCGCTGCTTCCGCGCGGTCTGCATCGTCTGCTTGCATTCGCTTGTCACCCATGCTGCGTGATGTCGTCGCCGTTATCGTCCTCGCTGTCGTCGTCGGGCTCATCGTCGTCTGATGGCGACAGTTTTCTTGCGACGGGGATGGAAGGAATTTACGACGGGGCGAATCACTTCAGGTTTGACCCGCTGGCGAGGAGTGCTTCGTCGGGAAGCGGCAACGATACCAGCGACGACGACCACGATGAACCTCGCGTCGGCAATGTACTATGGTAAGACCCGACACATTCGTGCACAAATGTTCTGCAGGGCAATTCATTTAGCCAAAGTACGTTCGCTTTTTCTACGTTCAATATCCGATTGAATCACTTGATAACATTGTGATGCCCTTCAAGTTGTTGGTGCCGAAGAAAGCTAGGTAACACCAGAGGACCAGACGTGAGCGATGCACAGGGTGGAGTCGGAAGACCCATGTACGCCAAGTCCGGCGCCTGTGTGGTAAAGCAATGCGCCTCGAAATGGAGCCCGCAAACGCGACTGTTCTGCACGGGGGGACCAGTCCTGATACTCCTGACGTCCACAAGCGCACACGAACTCGATCCACTTCTGCCGCCGAGCTTCGTCGCGGGGAAACGTACGCAGCGATACGCCTGATCCCGACGTCGACGTGCAGAAGGAAACGGCGCAGAAGGATTTCGGCATTGTGGCCTGTCACTGCAGCCCAGGCAGCACAGGGAAATCCAGAAGTCCTTGGGAGCAGGAAACGGGAAAGCTGTAGTGTCGCCAAACACAAAACTTTCAACGCGTGCGCCGCGGCAGCGCCTCCTCTTGGCCGCGGCCACACACTCGCGAGCAGCCGCCGAGCAGTCACCAACAGCGCAGTGGCGAGCGCGTCAAAACAGAAATGGCGGCTACGACGTCATCATAACCTGTTGTACCGGGAAGTAGGGGGGTCACCTCGGGTCACCTCCGAGGGTGTCAATGCCGCCAGGTGCGGCCTAGAATGCTGGATCGCGCACGCGAACTTCAAAATTCATATAAAATACCTTCCAAGCTTTATTCGCTGTCGATATTTTGCAGATGGTACACCCATGTACACGGGAATCGATCCAGCAGGCTATCTCGGCCGCGAAATTTTGTGTCAGTACCCCTTTAACTGGTAGGTGTTCTCTGCTGTAAGCCGCAGAAGAACAAGGTGACCCGAAATAGGGCGAGTAAGTCCGGCTTACGATTCGCACCGGCGCGTCCCCCATATATAGTTTTGCGTTCGACGAAGATTCAACCACCAGCAGGGAAATGTCCTATTTTATGTTTTAATTACAAGTTATGCTATAAAGTTCCAGTAGTAAGGACGAAAAGTCAGGTGCACCTAATTTCACTTATCGAGAAAAGTACGTTATCCGAACGTGCGACGTTCCGAGTTGCAACGAAGGTGGCTAGGGCTAGCAGATCCGGCCATTGTTGTAACGAACCATCGGCGAAAACACACAGTAGAGCTTGTTTCACGAAACACTGATGGAATATATGCGGAAAAGTGTGAGCACAGTTACTTGATACCGCATAAGAGACAGTTAATTATCCGTACAGAAATGGTGGAAACGCTTCACAAAACACCAAACGATGACCGCCGGCCTGCCAATCGAACCACCACGGACCGTTACCGTTACGGAGGAAGGACAAGTTTGAACATGAGCACCCCGCCGACCGAAGCTGATGCGTACTGCGCGTGCGCGCCAATGCGCGCCTGCGTACGATTTGGCATTTCGGCGCTTCTCGACAAAACGTTCGAAGAATAACTGTAGTAGTCGTGTTGCGCTCGCACTACAGAATGTCTAAAATATGTCTCGTGTAGACGTTATGAACTTGTTTGGCAAAAAAAGGCTCTCGTAGTTGTTAAAAAGGCAAATAAACTGTACGCAAATACATTTGAGGCACGAATCTTGGATTTTCAAAATGTCTATTTTAGGTCTTCTGTAGACCAAGACGTCTATAGTTGTTTGTAGCCGTTTCGAGAAGTCTTTTAGAGGTTTTGTGTTTCGTGGGGCTAATACACACGGACGAGCAAGAGACAACAGGACAAGCGCTTGTCCTGTTGTCTCTTGCTCGTCCGTGTGTATTAGCGCTATGCCCGGTTTTGAATCGTATAACCAACTAGCCCAAAAAGCCACGTTGACGAATTAATATTGCTCGCGGAGTTTCGCGCACGCCGCATTAAAGCACCGATATTTTTTTTCCCTTGCGCCCTGCCGTTTTACTAATTGGAATTATGCATCACTGCAACTTATTCGTCATTTTTAGTGGTTATTCACATTGTTAAGGAATATTACCACTCTTTACAATTACAATTTTTTTTTTCAAGAAAGTAAGTTTTCACTTTTGACCTTCTAAAAATGCAGGGAAATTCAGAATTGTGGTTCACAAAAAAGTAAGCCTCTATCTGATTCTGTTTGAAAGTTATGGTCCTTCTGCCACTACACTGACATTGAAAATTACATGTTTGGAAAAATATAATTCTTGATTTTCTCGAAACTTGATTTTCAGTGTGTTTTTGTTGTGAAAAAGCTCATAGCTATTAAAAATAACAATATTTTCCATGAAACTGTCTATGCTTTTTGCTTAGACATTTACCTGTGCAATGAACTAGAAAACGAGGAATAAGTTTTGATGTTTTAAATTTTGATGACTTCAATTCAAATGCGACTTTCTGCAACAAGTCGACGTTTTAGGCTACAATATACCTTATAATAATGATAGCGCAAATATCCTAGCTCATTGCACAGCCTACGTACACAGTTGTAATGCTGCCAAACCATTTTCTGTTTGTATGGTTGGACTGGTAGTTATGACTATTGGCGTGATGGCCATATTATGCGTAATATTGCTAATTAACTTATAGTTACCTTCCGTGCTTTTTACTCAACACTTGTAGAGTCCTTTTAAACTGTCCTCCTAAAGGCAAACACAAAACAATCAATTTTGGGTCAAAATCTGAAAAGATTTCTAAATAGGTGGTAACATACCCAGAAGATTGCCTGCTCTCGTACTTGGACCCATTACTGTTCACTAGCTGCAGGTCAAAACGTCATGTGTACGTTTTATCGGCAGGTTGAAATATTTATTAGTTAAGAAAAACAGATTCGTACACGAAGCAAGTTTATTTGAACTCTGCAATAAAAAAAGCTATCTACAAAACACCGGTCTTAGCCCACTTGGCTTTCTTTTCTTCCTTTTTACGTTTGACCCCTTTTAAAAGGAAATTCATCCGAGTTACGCAAAAAAAAAAGAAAGAAAACAGCGAACAACAGATCATGTTGTACGCGCCGACGCTCACTTCTGACTGCGCAATACCAACTAGCCCAACGTCGTTCGCTTCGACATGCCTTGCGTCGAAATGTTTCTTGCACTGTACTGAGTTCTCTGTCAGCTGCTTTTCAGCTCTCGGTATCGCACGACCTTACTTCTAAAATAACTATTTTCATGCCAGTACATAGAACAAGGGTGCCCTGTCTGTCGACGATCAGTACTCAGTCTTGCAGCCAGGAACGAAGCAACAACGTCCAGTTTTCTTCTTCGGTTGATAGAATGTTATCCTCACGCTTCGAAGCTCCATGACCACAGAACAATAAAAACCACGTGAAAGCTGAAAAATACGACGCCGCGCTGCCGAGCGCTAGGCTTCCTACGGGTAATCTGCGACAGCGACGGCTGTCCCAGGCAGCGCCCCGTGCACCAGCGCCCCTGGCGGCATCGGCGCGCAGAGGGACCCTCTCTGGCAAGGGAAACGCGCTGCGCTCAGCACACCTCCCCATCTAGCCACCCTACCCGCGTAGTTCGTACGAAACGGATTGTCTCGACTAGTCATGGCTAGAGTGTACTAGAAGTTCTGAGTGGGACGAGCAGCCGGTTCTGCACCTGCATCTGCATCGTAGCGAAGCGCGGTTCGTTGACAGTTGGCGTGGCGGCGCTGCGGTCGCAGTGGATTGGTGGTGTTTGTGGTGCTTGCACTGGTTCGCATGTGTTCCAAGTGTGTTCGTCGTCGCATTCAGCTATTAGCTGCGTTGGCTCGTAATGTGTGCGTGAGCGCTGCTGCTGTTTTGTCTCTGTGTACTACTGTGCTGTGGTGGGAGCCCTGAATGAGTGAGTGCCAACGACTTCGGCATGACTAATGCTAGGCTTCGCCATTGCTACGTGCCGGGATGCCGCACAGGCTATGCCGGCGTCAAAGCAGAAAGGAAGCTGTCGCTTTTTAGCGTTCCAAAAAATGCCGACAGCATATTGGACGCGCTGTCACTTGTGAAGGGCAAGGACAAATTTATTGGCCGTGCTGTGCATGAAGCCGAAGTGAAAGCAAAGATTGTGCGCTTCTACATTGTCACTCGTCTGCACTTCCTAATAAAAGGTGTAAACAGGGCAAAAGAAGAAAGGCGCAAAATTGCACAGCTTTTGAAAGTGCGCCGGTGCACATAACATCACAGGATTAGTCATCGCATCAGTTTCTGAGTGGCATAACATTTGGCTCTTGTGAATAAACACGTTGACCCGCAGTTGCTTGTTCTGTTGACACAAATGGTCGAAAATTTTGTAGACTTGGTCCAGAGCCAATGTATGGTCAAGTGGGCCTTTCTGTTGCAAAGCTGGACTCTTATTTTCCCCTAATTGAATCAATTACAGCAATCTTAGAAACCTTTGTTTACGGCCTTTAATTCTGACAAAGCATTCTTCTCAGTTATTCATCCTCACTCTGCACTCCCCACTTTGGTAGCCTACACCATAGCGTTTATTATAACATTTAAGCTCCACCTTTTTTTTCAAACCCTGGTTAAAAGCGCTAACTTGTTTAAAATGTTAGCACTAGTAAATTTCTGTGTAGCGCATTCTCGGCATCTTGCGTGCGGTCGCAGCATGCTCAAAATGTTGTAGGTAATCGCAATAATTAAAAATGATACTAAAGTACATGGGCGTCCGGAGGGGAGCGCAAGGGGGGCGGGGCCCCCCTTGGAATTTCGGATAATATTTTTCTATGCGGTATCAATAAGCTACACAGCTCAATAAGGACACTCAAGTTCTGCATATATCTGCGTGAAACAGCCTTCAGGATTGCCAGACAACTTTGCATAATGCATACAGTTGAATAAACTTGCCGGTTGCCGGTCATGTCACGGCAGTGAAAAAAAGACTAACGTGTGCTACCCCCCCCCCCCCCCTCTCCCGAGGATGCACGCCCCTGCCGAAAATTCTGCGGACGTCCTTGCGAAAGTATCACGACAGTTTCGAGGGTGCAAGGCAAGCTGTGCAAAAGCATTAGGTCAACGGCAGCGATCACTCTCGGGCGTTCAGACAAACCGACGACTGCCGCTGAAAATTTCCAAGGTAGAAATTGTAGCGCACTGACACCGCATTCACTTCTGAACTACAGTTGTCACCACGACATTCATAGAGAAATATGACCCGATCAGTCAGTTGGTATCATTGACGCATCGCTGTCCGTGTTCTATAGGGAACTCGGAAAAGAATACACGGCACGGTTTCGTCGGAATGCCTTATAAGTCAGTTTGAATTTATTCTCACTTGTTTTCTTCTACCCTAATGTCTGTATATAGATCCTGTAAATAAAAAAATTGGGCGACACGCGAGAAAGCGTGGCCGGTGCGCCTCGGCACGCTCGGTCGCGACCAATCCACTTCGCCCGCAGCGCCCCCTATTCCGTCAACAAGTGCCGCCTCAGCAAGAGCGCTCCGTCCGTCCCACTCAGATCCTTCTAGTACACTCTATCATGGCTCTCACGATGGCTGCGTTGCCAAGGTTGAAAGACTCTCCTTAAAAACGCCTGAAGTTCTCGATATTTACACCTTATTGAAGGCAAACAGTTATTGCACAACTTGGAGCGACATATGTGTGCATTCTAGTAGTATATTATTTGTTGTCGTCCACGAAAATGGCGTGCGAAATTTCGCTCACACGATGACCGCGTGATTGCACTGGTTTGCTAAACTACAGTGGCTAGAATGGGGAAGTGTGATGAGCCTGGATGAGCGCGCCCGGTCGGGCGTGCCGCTTTGCAGGGAACCGATAGATGGCGCTGCGGCCCGTATTCACGTAAAGCAGCGACACTCTCCTCCATATCCTCTCTCAACAGGCCAAACCTCCTCCCCCAACAGGCCAAGCCTCTTCTACATCCTCTCCCAAACGGCCGCAGTGCGGGCGCCAACCATATAACCCAGATCTCGCCACCTTCCTATCAAGAATGCTATGTCACGCTGATAACAGGCGCGATGTTCGTGACCTTTCCCGGGCGGGAGAGGCGGTAGAGGAGGACGCGCGGCGCGGCGGCTCGGTTCAAAGAAAGACGGTACTTTCTGAAAAATATCCAGGGACTTTATATTCACGTCGCGCGCTTGAAGCAGAAGCGTTGCCATGGCAACGTATCGCCGCATTTCGTTATTCTAATGCGCGTTTTTTTTAGCTAGTGTGGCTGCGCACTTTGCATGTTGTAGCTCATTGATATCTGATGCTACTATGACGTGAACAGATGGCAGAAGCTTGCACGGATGCGGAATGGTCTCAGCTAAACGCGATCAACAGAATGTTGGTTTCTACGATTTCCTTAGATTTAGTAAACTCTTAATAAAAAAAAATGTGTGGATCACAACAACGCACTTTATTGTAGAATTGTCCAAACACAACACAAAAACACACAGATGCGGTCGCACAGGTTAGAAAGCAGCCATGTGGCCTGATTGTTTATGTCAGACGGCTAAGTTGCAGATGTTTTTTTTTCTCTCGCGGGTAGATGCACGCTCCTTGTTCAGTGACTTCGTGTAAAAGTGGAGGCGCGTCATGAAAAAAAAACTTAATCATCTGGTTGGTTAGGATCTCGCTGTGCTGTGCACATCCAAGCACGACAGAATTCCTCTGCAGGCACGAGGTCAACTCAGCCAGGCTGTCATGGTGTAGCTCATTATAGCTGAACCATGTCGTGAAGGTCATCTCCAGAGCTTCTACGAACGCGAAGAGCTGCTCCGAGGGATAGAGTAGCCCACCGTTGTCACAAAAGTGTGTCAGCGTAGCGAGGTCTTTGCTTGCATCCTGCGGAGCTACGAGAAGCTCATCGAAGCAGTCGCGGCAGCCGCTCTTCAGGACAGTCTTCCTGGCGACATATCCGGCTATGTAACAAGACAAGTCGGGCGTCGCTTGTCTTTTCAGCATACACATGATCCGGATCAAGCGCAGACTTTTCCAGTACGCCGGAAGCTTCTTCGAGCTTGCCATTATCGATCAGCGAGTCCACTTGCTTGACACTACTGCCGTCTCCAAGGAGAGAAGTCAGTGAGCCCCCTGAACAGTTGCCACTGCTTGGCGCCTTCACCAAATCGTAAAAGCTCAAGCAGTTGACTGTTATCAAAAACTGCGTTGCCGTAGGGTGATCGTTGCACCCTGAAAACTGGCGAATTACACCAAACAACTTTTCAATGCAGTCTTGGCTGAGACGGCTTGTGAGGATGAACTTGAAATTCAGCTTCTCACTCGCATACCTCAATAGGCCGAGGGTAGCATGCAGAGTCACTCTCAGTCCCTCGGCGGTGCTTGCTGAAATGAACCCAATTTTGGATGGCTCTAAGGAAGTTTCCCACTTGTTCAGGTATTCAAGGAACTCTTTTATGTTCGTGTCTTGAGGAGAATCCACCTTCAATCCTTGCGATGGAATGCGTGCCGTCATTGCTTCGATCAGTTTAACCATCATATACACAAACGCCTGTGTTGGGGCTGGGTCGCTCCAACGTCTAGCCACTTCAATCTTGTAAAAAAAATAGGCCACGTAGGACTGCAGCACTGAACAAATGAAATGCTAAGTTCACCTTCATCTTCTCGAAGTTGTTGGGATTCACATGAGAAGCGGTGATTTTAGGCATCACTTTTAGAGTGACGGCGCATTTATCTTCCTCATACGCCGCTTTGATATGCTCCATGTACACAGCACCATCTGGGGTTTTGTAAGGGGCTTTTATAAAGCCATTCCTAACACACTTCATTAAATGTAGAAAGTCCGATATAAAGAAAAGGCGTCGGCCTTCCTCGACAGGATGCGGTACGGAAGACTTTATGGAAGTTGAAGACCCCGTGTTACGGTTTTGCTATCACTCAAGCGTCGCCAGCGCGAAGTCGGCGACGGGAATGAGAGCGGGTTCGGCCGTTCCGTACGCAAGTAGAAACAGTGAAGAGATCGGAGACACGTTTGGACAAAACAAACAGCTTTACTCAAGCTATGGCGGCACGAGAACTCTAAATACAACACTTCAAAAAAAAAACTAACAATGCACAAATACTTAAACGATCAGCTCACAAAAATACACAAGATCAATTAACGCTAAACTAACAATGAAATCAACTAAACAGTAAAGGCGGGAAAGTTCGATGGTATAAACAGGTGAAGCATACGTGTGATGACCGGCAGCGTTGCGTCCACGACGATCGGAAGCGAGAAGTCCCGAAGATTTCTGGCACGACTGCGATGTCGGTGGGTCCGAGTTGCAACGCCGATGTTTCCGGGAGTTAGCGCTTGAAGGAGATCTCGGGCAGGTTGAGCTAACCCGAGATTGAAGTCCCGATGCCTACGTTGCAGACGTGTCTCAACTAGGCGAACGGCTAAGTTTAGGTGGCCAGCCGATACAAAGCGCACACTAAAAACTTCTAGGAGAGATACTCGTTGATCTACTTCTACTCCATGCTTGTCAAGCAGCTAGACTTCGGGGCTCACTGCGGATTTCCGTATACCTGCCGTCGCCTCGGTACTGAACAAAGAGCCAACTTCGGCAGCGACACTCCCTTCCGCTGCTCTTCGCGGCTCTAAAAAAAACAAGTCCCTGACGCCCAAGACGGTGCGCCGGTCAGCGGGGTGGGTGCGGCGCGTAATCGGTGGGACGAGGGGTCGAAAAAGTGGCATTCCGTGACGCCCCGATATGCCAAACCTGCGCCACATGGATCGATTCCATGAGGCTCCATCCGAGGTAATATAATCTACCTTGAGGCCTGCTTTCTCTGTAAGCAGCACGGCTTCCATAACAATCTTCGAAAGTAGTGCAGCTTTGACATTTCCTCTGGAAGCAAAAACTCCCAGTATTTGGTGCCAGGGGCCTGTTAACGGTTGAAACAGAATTACCATACCGTGATCACATGAAATGTGTTTTACAGCGAAAGCTATATGGCTAGGAGAAACGAAAAACCGTTCGGCATCTGTGTCACGAGCGGTCTCCATTGGCTGCGCTATCAGTTACGTCGTTCTGAGCGTCGTACCCAAGCTCGCGCGCCATTGGCGCGCGTGCTTGGGTACGACGCTTGCAAGGTCAAACGCTTGCAGCCACGGCGCGCCCTCTGGAGCGCCGAAGAAGCAGCGTTGCGGGCAGAACATCGTCGACGTGATGATTGCGGGAGCGCGTTCGCCGGGGCGAACGCCCGCTTTGGGCGAAAGTTTCTCCAGCGGCACTTTGGCTTCGGCTGCGACGTCTGTGACCGCCTGTGGTTCGACCACAACCTGGCAACGATAATTGTGGAAGGCTTCAGTGCAGCGTCAGGTTGAACCCACTGCTAAACACTGGGGCCGCACATTTCAGCTTCGCTGGTTAACCATTTGTACGGAGTGCTTGGGCGGTAATTTTTTCACTCTCAGGTGTGAACTCTCCCAAATCCACAAATCCTTCAACCTTTCCTGCTGCACCAACACTCAAGCACTCTGACAACTTCATTTCATCTACTACGAGGCCAGCGTGTCGTTTGAATTCATCCATAGATTTGGCTTTCTCTGCAATCCCTGCTAACACCATGGGATTAAAGCCGAAGCCGCTCTTATACTTGCGCATGTAAACTTTCAGGCACGAGCGACTCGGCAGTAGGAGTATGCCCTCCCTTCTCACGTGTTCATACAGCCGAGGGCTCTTCATTCGCATTATCATGCATTCAAGTAACCAATCTGGGTTGTACTTCATTCCCTTTGCCGACTTACGTCGTGCACCCTGAAGACACTGCATGATGGCAAGCTTTTGCTTGGGTGTGAGGTCTTTTAGTCGGCTTTCAAGGACGTTTTCTTCGAGCTCCTCACTTTGCTGTTTCAGTTTCTGCATAGTGTCTTCATACCACGAAAGCTTGGCCCTTAAAGGAGTACTGACACGATTCTGAGGCACCCCAAAAGGGAACTCTATCGTTTCCATAGTGTGCACTGTCATCGCTCTCCACACACCGGAGCCACACAACGCGTACAAAATATTATACATTCATTTTAAAGTTCGTCGCCCAGCATCTGCAAGTCAGCCCCACCGCAATGGACATTATCATGACAAATCAACACAGCTCACTGGGTTCGCGAAATTTGCGTCCTGCATGCAGCCTAAGTCGCAGAAATCACTCTCAGAGTCACTGGACGACAATGCACTCATCGTTGTTTACGTGAACCACGTGCGACTGACAGCAAACAGGCAACTGTTGCTAGTATGTCGCGAGTTGCAGTCTTCCCGTGACGTCAGAGCAGTCTTGATACGTCACTGCGAAGCCACCCTCTCGATACCGAAACCGAAATTGCTGTTTTAAAGTAGCGGTAATAAAAATATGTTCGATGCATTCCCATGCACCGCGACACTCTTTTTAGGGTTCTCGACACCCACGTTTTTATTTAGAGCAACAACCCGAAAATATTTAAAATTCGTGTCAGTACTCCTTTAATCGTTTAAGAGCTTGCGTTTGTGCCCTCCTCCTTAATGATATACGAACAGCTCGAGTCCGGCTGCGTTGTTTCCGCGCAGATCTTTGATTGAGGAGGCCTTTCCTGAGATGCTTACAAGAAACGCGTGGTTTTTTCTCTTGGGCAGTTCCCTGGCATTTTGAACTGAATAATACCGTACCAGTGACCACGTACCTCTTGTTGCCGATGGCAAACGGAAATTCTTCAAGAGCCCCTGAGCACACACTTAGAGCGTCTACCTGCCCTAACAGTGAGGCAGGGTCATCACACGCATCGTGCAGAATCTGCACTCCTTTCACAAACACTTCTTGCTTCACCGCGTTTTCTTCTTGTGTGAAAACAACCAACTTCCTTGCGAACAAGATGCTTTTGTCTTTTCCGGGTTCACACACGCTGTAACCAACAATTAGAGGAGATACACTGAACGTATGTTTCCCCCCAGCAAGGCGACGGTAAGGCGAGATTGTCAAACGGCTTGCACGAATCGCTGTCGATGTCAACACTGTCGATCGCGTTCTCAGCACTTACTGATGCGGCAGTTTCTTGTGCACGTTTCTTCCTCGGTGGGGCATGCTGTTCAGTCCTTGTAGGGCGCTTTTTCTCCGGTGGTAGCCTCTTTGAGCAATAGGCAGGGAGGTTCGGGAACTGAGTTGGAACTGCTCCCGCAAGCAGCACAGGCCTGGTTCTGTCAATGCGGACGAGCTCACCATTCACAGTGTGCTCAAAGTATCTAGAAATGAACCTGTCGTCGAAGTGGAGTTCGCACACTGCACAATTTTCTTCCAGTTCCTTGTCGGCGCGAGGGACAGCACGTCGCCACTGTGCGAGCAAGGCCGAGTCCTTCGGTACACCAAACAAGGACAGTTCAGTCTTATTAGACTTATAGCCTGTCGTACACCCAGGCACGAAACAGTGACTATGCCTCCGCGGCATGGCTACACAGGACGGGGGGGCGAACTATGCACGCAGATCCGTAAAATTAACCGCACGCACATGGCACTGAACAAAAAGAAACAGCGCGCTTTTCGGCGCGGCGGAGCTTCAGCGACGTGAATGCGGGAGCGAGCGCCCCCCACGCGGTTCCCTGGATGGATGGATGCTATGAGCGTCCCCTTTATAACGGGGCGGTGACATGTCTGCCACCAGGCTCGAAAAAAACTTTCTTTTTGTGTTGGCCTAATGCCTTATCTACAATGATTAAATCTATGTTATTATAGCAAAGAAAAATATAAATTCACGGTCCATCTCTCTGCCTCTTAAGGCAGAATTACCTTATTTTTCCCATTCTTCATTTTTGTCCTTTATCTCTACTTTTCTGCCACAATACTCTAACCGTCTCTTACTTATTTCTATCGCGGACGTGTTCAGCTTTCCATTGTTGTCCCTAAAACCCAAGGCTTCATGTAGACTCGTGCCCACACGTATATCTGGGTGGATATCGCCACATTCAATCAGTACATGTTCCATCGTTTCCTTAGTTCCCCCCACAGCATGTACATTGTTCTTCTTCGTTACAGAATCTCGCTTTATAGCTACGCGTTCTAAGGCAACCCGACCTTGCTTCAAACAGTAAAGCGCTTCCCCTTGAATTATCATAAAACCTCTCCCTCCTTATTTCGTTTTTTTCCCTTTCGGTAGTCACTGAGAGCCGGCTTCTTTTCCATCGCTGTCATCCAATAAGTCCTCTCCGCCTCTCTGACTTTTCGCTTAATGCTTCTTGTTGCCATGTCGCCCACACTGCTAGCCGTATATTTACTAGTGAGCCTCCTAGTTCTTTTTCTCCACTGCGTGTCGACGCTTTTTCTATACAAATACCTGAAAACCTTCCCTGCCCATCGACTCTCCTTCATTTTCCTCAGCCTCTCTTCAA
This sequence comes from Rhipicephalus appendiculatus, assembly GCA_030522465.1. Lineage (NCBI taxonomy): Eukaryota > Metazoa > Arthropoda > Arachnida > Ixodida > Ixodidae > Rhipicephalus > Rhipicephalus appendiculatus. The sequence continues at coordinate 144,865 of JALIZH010024093.1, forward strand.
ATCTAATTTTGCTCTGAGCTTCCCTCACTTCAAAACCTGTCCATCCCATATCACCCTTTACAGCCTCATTTGTCGTCTTCCCGTGAGCGCCCAACGCGAGGCGTCCCACAGTCCTTTGATTTACATCCATTCCTGATTGCACCTCTGACTTCATGCACACCACTGAGTTCCCAAATGTAAGCCCCGGAACCATCATACCCTTCCACAGCCCTCGAAGCACCTCGTACCTATTGTATCCCCATAACGCTCTGTGCTTCATGATTGCAGCATTCCTCTTTCCCTTTGTTACCGATGCTTTCTCTTGTACCTCCATATATCTATCCCCCCTCATTTACCCACACTCCGAGGTACTTGTACTCGCTTACCCTCGGTATTTCTTGGCCCTGTATTAAGACCGCATGGTCTTCGTGATCATTGAATACCATCAATCCACATTTTGTTGCTCTAAAACCTAGTCCTAGAGCCTTGCCTTCCCTTCCGCATATATCTGCCAGCCGCTGTATATCATCTTGACTGTCCGCAAATAAGTATTTCTCCTCAGGCTTCAGCGCCTCCCATAGGAGCCGCTCGCCGGTCGTCACACTTCCCCATTCTATACTCCATCTCACAATTACCTTGCAGCACTGCCAAAGCTACGAGGAGTAAACAGGCAGTGTTCTTCCGCAGCACATAATATAGCCCCGGGCTTAAGTCTCATTATCAACAAGGTGCAAGTGCTTTAGCTGTGCTTCTAGCATGACGCGTTACAGCGATACGTGGCACGTTAGGTCTTTCGCGCATGCACTTCGAAATTTCTGAAATAATGAAGAGGTTACCGGCTGGTAGCCGTAATAACCACCCTAACCTCGGTGACGTACAGCAACATGGCAGCCCCCATACACCCCAGACCACCCGCTTCCATCCGAATTCGTGCTTTTTACTGACTCTCTGACCGAACAGCAAGAAATAAGTGGCATAATCTGTCATCGCTTAGTCTAATCTAACGCTGAGGGCAAATAATCAGGTATCTTCTTTCGCTATTATTTATATCGCTCGTTTGTTTTGGTGCTGCTAGGACTACTGAGGCGATGCCAAGCCGTAAAAGTGGTTTGATGTTAACTGAGCAGATGTCGCCACAACATTAGCGTCGGTGATGCGTTGACGATGCGAAACACCCTGAATGTCTATATTGTTTTCTGTGCCAATCATTTGCTGTTCCCCTCAAGAATGGTACGCAATAGCTGCTGAAAGGGCGTCGACAGCGCTGACAAAAAAGAACTCGGTGAAAACGCCAGTATGAACGCTGTTATGAAAAGAACCGCGTTCCTTACAAACGCCAGCGAACACGCCCTGCACAAATGGGTTTCTGAATATAAAGAAACAACGAGGTGGCGTTCCCACATAGGTTTTTGCGTTTTGTACTAATTGGAGGGAGTAAGTATCGACAAGGTAGGCGAGCTGACGCCAAAGGGACGACGAGCAGACGACGCGACGCGGATAAACACGTCTCGAGGGGGCTTTCGCCTTTCCTATTGGCTAACAAGCCCTGCAGCTTCCACAGTGCTGCAAGGTAGCTAAACTGAGCCCGTGTAGCACTGGCAAACCGCGTTCGCGTTAACTGCGGTTAATCTTGTAAACCACGGTTAAGCATAACCGCAGTTAAAGCTGTCCGTGTGACAGAGGTATTATTACTTTTCTCCGCTGCACACGAATACAGCCATTTGAGAGGTTGGTGGTAGAGTGTAGGATCGCGGAATATAGGTGATACCAGGGAGAGCCACGTCGCGCCTTTTAAATTTGGCGCGAATTTTAAATCCACGCTGAAAGTACATACAACACTTTCAAAGCCTGTAAAATGGAAACCAGAGGCTTGACATGCATGACAATCGTACCATAACAATAAGGAAAGAAAAAAGGGAGGAAATGTTGCGGACGAAATTTAGATAACTAAGCTATTTTCTTCAGGAGACAACAAGAAAGAGCGAGACGTTAAAAAATACAATTTTTTTTTTAGATTTGCCTCTGATTTGTAAAAAATGAAAGCCTGAGGAAAATATCTGTCCGCAACATTTCCTTCATATACTAAAAAAGAATGCAGTGCCGAAAACCCCGTGTAAATCTCAGCAAATTTGGGCACGCTAGGGCTCCTCAAAATGCGCATGTATTCTCTATGGGAGCTCGAGCTGACCCAAAAAAGAGAGCTCCTTGACAGCAAATAAGTATTTCTGATTTAGCTGCAGCCCCGCCTCAGCGATCCGATGCAATACCTCGCGAAGGTTACGGTTGTGCTCGTTCTTTGTCTTTCCAAAAACTATGATGTCGTCGATATAAAACAACACGCCCAGTGGCGTACCAACTCTTTCGCGAGTGGGGGGGGGGGGGGGGGGGGCAAACCTACCTCACTTGGCGACCATGATTTGTGCGTTTGTATGTATATATATATATATATATATATATATATATATATATATATGTGTGTGTGTGTGTGTGTGTGTGTGTGTGTGTGTGTGTGTGTGTGTGTGGTGTTCGTCAGGGAGGGAAAGAAAAGCTGAAACAAAAAAAATAGCAGCATATCCACGGGGTGAATGATGAAGAGTTTGGGGGGCGAAGCTCGTGAAGCAATCATGGTTACACCGTGAAATCTTCAGTGGTTTCGCCCAGCAGTAATCAAAGCGATTACTGCTGGGTGGCCTTCTTGGCGCGCATGCAGCGTCGCGATCGCGATCCCGCGAAGCGACGCGGGATCGGGATCGGGACGCGGGACGCGACGCGACGCGGGATCGGGACGCAACGCGCGATCGCGTCGCGCCGCGGCAGCCTCTCGAGCTCGCACCTCGGGATCCTGCCGACGAGCACGAGCCGCAGCGGCGTGGCCTTCCGCACCCGGCGCTCCTCGTCGTCCACGATCCGCCAAGCAGCACGATCCGGCAAGCGCACTCCTCCACGTACGGCGACGATCCAGGAGAAAGAGATAACGGCGCGCGAGCGCCTTTCGCTCCCCGGCGCAGCCCGCGGAAGGATGGATGGATGTATGGATGCTATGAGCGTCCCCTTTATAACGGGGCGGTGACATGTCTGCCACCAGGCTCGAAAAAAAAAAAACTTTCTTTTTATGTTGGCCTAATGCCTTATCTACATTGATTAAATTTATGTTATTATAGCAAAGAAAAATATAAATTCACGGTCCATCTCTCTGCCTCTTAAGGCAGAATGACCTTATTTTCCCCCATTCTTCATTTTTGTCCTTTATCTCTACTTTTCTGCCACCAATACTCTAACCGTCTCTTACTTATTTCTATCGCGGACGTGTTCAGCTTTCCATTGTTGTCCCTAAAACCCAAGGCTTCATGTAGACTCGTGCCCACACGTATATCTGGGTGGATATCGCCACATTCAATCAGTACATCTTCCATCGTTTCCTTAGTTCCCCCCACAGCATGTACATTGTTCTTCGTTACAGAATCTCGCTTTATAGCTACGCGTTCTAAGGCAACCCGACCTTGCTTCAAACAGTAAAGCGCTTCCCCTTGAATTATCATAAAACCTCTCCCTCCTTATTTCGTTTTTTCCCTTTCGGTAGTCACTGAGAGCCGGCTTCTTTTCCATCGCTGTCATCCATAAGTCCTCTCCGCCTCTCTGACTTTTCGCTTAATGCTCCTTGTTGCCATGTTGCCCACACTGCTAGCCGTATATTTACTGGTGAGCCTCCTAGTTCTTTTTCTCCACTGCGTGTCGACGCTTTTTCTATACAAATACCTGAAAACCTTCCCTGCCCATCTACTCTCCTTCATTTTCCTCAGCCTCTCTTCAAATCTAATTTTGCTCTGAGCTTCCCTCACTTCAAAAGCTGTCCATCCCATATCACCCTTTACAGCCTCATTTCCAACCCTTTACAGCCTCATTCCCCTCCAACGCCATCTAGCGTGCATTCACCCAACCGCCATATTGCACACATCTCTATGGGACAGCGCCATCTAAGAAACTAGACGAGAAATGGAGATGACGACACAGATTGTGTACAGCGCCATCTAGTATATCGTCACCCAACTGCAGTTTGCATGGATGGATGGATGGATGGTATGGCTGTACCCTTTAGATCGGGCGACGGCTAACGCCACCTAGCCGTAATACTTAGTGAAGAAAAACTAAATTTATCTTTCCTTTTTCTTTTTCCCTCTCTGCATCTCTGTGGGACAGCGCCATCTATGGGAGACGCGACGGGTCGCGGGGGTACGCCGGATTGAGGGACGCCGATCGACGACCGACCAGGTGATGCTATAAGGAGCTTCGCCCCTAAAAAGGAAAGACGGAGAGCCGCCGGAAGCGGGCAGGTTATCCGTGTATTGTCTACGTGGGGTAGGTAAAAAGGGCGGCCTGAGCAAGCGACCAATAAAAAGCGGAAAAGAGAAGAATTTCCGCTTCTACCGAACCATCTGAACTTGAACTCCATATGTGCGCTGACTACTTCAACCGATTCCCCGAGAGTATGGGATCTGCCGAATTTTAACACGAAAGTGTTTTATGCAAGGGTCCACCAAGATTTCAGTGACGTACTTCCGTCACGCAAATCACGCATATTAAAGAAAAAAAGTTCCCTGAAAGGGCATCGAACATACGACCTCTCGATCCGCAGCAACAAGTTCCGATCACGCTATCCACTGCGCCATGGCCACAGACTAACGGCTTTACAAACGCGCCTTTTATATCTCACACTTTCCTCTTACAGTGCTCTTGGTCAGCGGGCTGGTGTCGATATTTTGGAGCGGTAAAGTAAACCAATTCATCATTACTGTGGCCTCCACGATTCGCGCCTTCAACGCGTGTTGCTACGCGTCCATCCCATTCGGGACGTTTTTAATAGTAGCACAATTTTGTCATGCCCTTAACACACCGCGAGGTGGCGACCTTAGCCCAAGCGTTGGTCTTGCTCATAGCGTCCATTCAAACCAGAAATAGCTCTGCAACGCGCCCCTGCCTCACTTGGATGTGATAACCGCGTTCCTCGCTTACGCTCGCCCCGAGAACAATGGCGGCCGGGCTAAAGGGGCGACAGGACGCGCTTAGCGTTTCCCTCTAGTCCGACCGTGGTGTTCAATCACACTTAACATGCCGCAGGATGGCGACTTTAGCCCAATTTCTGCATCCAACATGTGACGGTTTTCTGGCTATCATGCCTCTTTCTCTGATTGCGCTCTGACCGTTAACATTTCCAGCTTGCACAATGGTTTATTTAATTATTGACCACGGACGTTAGTCGTCGGAATGGAGATTTACCACCAAGTGTCAACGAGGGTGCATCCACGTTAAACGGTGCTATAGCTGTCAAACACCAAAATATACATTGTGCAAACCCTCCTATCAATGTACAGTAAGCATTTAATTACCTCTGTAAGGGCGCGTTTTACTTTCGTGCTATACTGATTTCTATGACGGACGGATCACGCATGTTTTTTTTGTTTATTTTAATGGATGACTGCGTTATACTTTTTCATAATAAGTACTACACTTTCTTGCGTATATTCAGGCTTGTGTATACGTTATTATTTGCCTTGTTTGCTAATAGTCCAAACAGTGTTTCTAAGCGCGTGCTTATTAACATTATCACTATTATTATATTACTCTAATTCTCAACTTGTCAACCCTTTTCTTTAAAGAAATGAATAATTTGTCGTGTTAGGGACGTAGTACATTGTTTACACTCATCGTATATGTATTTACAACATTTATGAAAGGGCCCTCCGGCACCTCCATAAACACGCCAATACAAACGGTGTAACCAAAATTTTTCTTCAAAGAAATGTTTGCGATTTTAATGTGAAACTATCCCTCGTGGCTTCCTTCCGCAATGGTCGTTAGCTGTTTATGACTGGTTGAAACATTCTGGATCATGCACACAGCAGCTGCTCGTTACGCGAGGCTACAAATGACTCGAAAATGATCCATTGCGGAATGACCACTTATGCACGACCACGTAAAAAGTAAGAGAACGAACTATTTTAAATATGGCATATTGTTGGCCAGTGGTTTCTCGGCATCCGTAAAAAAATTCTGCGTGCCATACAATCGGGTGCTTGTTACACGACGTCACGAATCTGCGAAATGTCGTGGTATTTATTAGGACATATGCGCACTAAACAGCGCATTCATGTGCTGAACAATACCAAAAACTTTTTGGAATAGTCGGAGAGCGTCTCCTTCTAAACGTAATTGAAGTAGGCTGCCCGCTGATCACATTAGCAGCGGCTACTTGTAACAGCTGGCGAGATGGATTCATATGAGTATAATGAATATTTTCAATTGCAGCATAACGACGATTAGCTGTTTTGTGCGCGTATACAACTCTGTGAGCTCATCCTTGCTGAGAGAGAGGGAGAGAAAGAAATAAGCTGCGCTGCGCGTGTGTGCTTCTTTGCTGACCGAGTTGTATTTTGAGCTGTAAAAGTCAATTCAAGTTGAATGAAAACCAACTAGCCCGACCATAGGCGGAGAGTACGGGGGGGGCTGGGGGGCTCGGCCCCCCCCCCCCGGACGACTTCATGGGGGGGCAGAGCCCCCCCCTGGCCCGTGCCCGGGATATTTTTTGAGCTTGGCTTAGGTCCCCGTCCATTGACAACGAGCGTTTGGACTCCAGTCTGGCAGCTATTTATTACACAGGGGGGCTGTTCATACCCGCTACTGTGAGCTTGTTGACGAAATCGCCAAGGTGCGTCCCGAAATCAGGAGAATCTACGCCAGTCTCATGTTGCCAAGGACCACGAACCGCCGACGATATTCCGATCCGGCATTCATTCGTTGTTTCAATGAAGAAGCTTGGTATTTCAACGAATTGGTGAAGAAATTCTGCGCGCATTCTCAGCTCGTGTATTTCCTCGATCACGGCTTCGAATGGCTTCCCCCGCACAGAGTGCTGGCCGCGGACGGTGTACATCCGAATTTTGAAGGCGTTTCCCTTATGGCCTGCCACATACGCCACATCTGTTATAAGACGTTCAGCGTTACGTCTCGCTCTTGGTCTGACTGCGCTCCGAGTAGTCCACTTCAACAACGCACAAAGAAAATGTCTGAAGTTAACAAGCCTTCCATGTCCTCATCACCAAAAAGCCAACCCGTCAATGGCAGCCCTTCTCAAAGTGCGTCACCGCCCTTCCAACGCAAGTCACAACGTTCCTACCCAAACATCGCTTCGAAGAACCGTCCAGAATGTGCCGCAGTACTCGCTGCGCCAGTGGAGCGTTCACCTTCAGCTCTGCACACAACGGATGCCTCCCCTAAAGGTCGGCGCTACGAACTCCGCAGTACCTATACGCCCAAGTCGTCCAGGCAACTCCAGCCAAATGACAAAAGACCTTCACTACCGGTAACAATGTTACGTCTCTATGTTCTAAGGGATTCTTAAAGCTAAGGAAGGTGGTTGAAAAAAAGATTCGCTGTAATCTACATATTGACACGTTGAATACCTACCTAGCTGCATCTGTTGCCCCAAAGGGTCTACGCATTTGTGTAAAACCAGCTTTGTCCGACTTGTCTGAAGGCCATTTATCTATATGGAATGACATACTGAAAAATACTTCCCTGCAACTTACTCGCGTTGTGTTAGATTCATTATACTCATTCCATAAAGTGTCTCATTAAACAAGAAAATACGCTCGCGGTAAATTCAGACTTGTCATCTGCCGAGGCTGCTGAGCTTGAATCATTTGCAACAAAAAAGCGTAAAGAAATCAACGCCATAAAAGTCAAGAAATTAGCCCGTGACGGCGTTCTTTGTTCTTCTTCAGGTCAGAATAATTCTGACAAATCCGCACGTCTAGTTTCTTTGGTTAAAGATCCCGCAGTATTGCACTCCGGTGCCTCGAATCCGCCTTCTGTTGGGAAACCTATAAACCAACAACTAAGCAATATCGTTAAAGGGGTACTGACACAAAATTTCGCGGCCGAGATAGCCTGCTGGATCGATTCCCGTGTACATGCGTGTACAATCTGCAAAATATCGACAGCGAATAAAGCTTGGAAGGTATTTTATATGAATTTTGAAGTTCGCGTGCGCGATCCAGCATTATAGGCCGCACCTGGCGGCATTGACACCCTCGGAGGTGACCCGAGGTGACCCCCCCTACTAACAAGTTATGATGACGTCGTAGCCGCCATTTCTGTTTTGACGCGCTCGCCGCTGCATACCGCTGCGCTGTTGGTGACTGCTCGGCCAACGTTTATAGATCTATAAACGTTGTGCTCGGCGGCTGCTCGCGAGTGTGTGGCCGCGGCCAAGAGGAGGCGCTGCCGCGGCGCACGCGTTGAAAGTTTTGTGTTTGGCGACACTACAGCTTTCCCGTTTCGTGCTCCCAAGGACTTCTTGATTTCCCTGTGCTGCCTGGTCTGCAGTGACAGGCCACAATGCCGAAATCCTTCTGCGCTGTTTCCTTCTGCACGTCGAAGTCGGGATCAGGCGTATCGCTGCATACGTTTCCCCGCGACGAACCTCGGCGGCAGAAGTGGATCGAGTTCGTGTGCGCTTGTGGACGTCAGGAGTATCAGGATTGGTCCCCCGTGCAGAACAGTCGCGTTTGCGGGCTCCATTTCGAGGCGCATTGCTTTAACACAAAGGCGCCGGATTTGGCGTACATGGGTCTTCCGACTCGACCCTGTGCATCGCTCACGTCTGGTGCTGTGGTGTAGCTTTTTTCGGCACCAACAACTTGAAGGGCATCACAATGTTATCAGGTGATTTAATCGAATATTGAACGTAGAAAAAGCGAACGTCCTGCAGAACATTTGTGCACGAATGTGTCGGATCTTACCATTGTACATTGCCGACGCGAGGTTCATCGTGGTCGTCGTCGCTGGTATCGCTGCCGCTTCCCGACGAAGCACTCCGTCGCCAGCGGGTCAAACCTGAAGTGATTCGCCACGTCGAAAATTCCTTCCATCCTCGCCGCAAGAAAATCGTCGCCATCAGACGACGATGTGCCCGACGACGACAGCGAGGACGATAACGGCGACATCACGCGGCGTGTGTAACAAGCGAATGCAAGCAGACGATGCAGACCGCGCGGAAGTGCGTCACTGTTCTGTGCTCACGCGACCGAGCGTTTCACTCGCTAGGTGGTGATAGTTGCACCCGGCGGCTTGTCGTTTTTGGAGCTCTGTCAAACCGAAACTGAGGCTGTGTCGGTAATGAGGAGCTTGTAATTAATTATCTGTCGCGCGCTGCAGCAAACGATGTGCCGTGTTATGACTAACAGGCCCCCCAGCAACACATTGCAGCAAAAAAACGTGGGGCGAAATTTTTGTGTCAGGACTCCTTTAATATTTCAGACGTAACGCTAACGACTGATGAACGCAGCGTTCTTAGTCGTGGTCTGAACTTCTGTCCAACAACAGGTGATCACAGCGAATTTCAGTTGCTAAAAGATTTAGATAATTTCGCCCGTAATTTGCGTTTGCGAGAGTATTATCATGAGAAGTCAAATGAAAGCGATATAAAAAGCAAACTACCTTCACATAAGCACTGGGTGCCGCCTTCACAACGCGACAGGTGTCTCGACATGTACATTAAAGCAGTTCAACGGGACGTTATGAAAGTATACCAAAAACAAACACCATTTCATCGTAACCTTTCTTCTGGTGAACGTAAAGCCCTCAATTCTCTGTCGTCCCGCAATGACATCATCATTAAACCTGCGGATAAGGGTGGCGCTGTTGTAGTGATGAATACATCTGATTATACCGCAGAAGCCTGCAGGCAGTTATCAGATACGAAGTTTTATAAACGCCTAGATTATGATCCTACTGATGCGCACAAGTTACTGGTCAAACGCACTCTTCTAGACCTAATCCAAGAGAAGAAAATGGCTGATAACGCAATTCATTCACTCGTTCCGTTAAGTCCCGTCGCCGGCCGTTTCTACCTGCTGCCGAAAATACACAAGAAAGACAACCCTGGTCGTCCCATAATTTCCGGTATAGGTACTGTTACTGAAAAATTATCCAGCTACGTAGATTCTCTTATTAGCGATATCTCAGCTACATTCCCGTCTTTTGTGAAGGACACGACTCATTTTCTTTGCGATGTACTTGACATGACTATTCCAAAAGGCTCCCTACTGGTTACAATGGATGTAACGTCCCTGTATACTAACATTCCGCACATTGATGGCATTGGGGCAGTCGTCGAATCCTACGGCGAATTGTTAGCCGAGAAGCCGATAGACAGCAGCACATTAGCGACGTTACTCGAGCTTATTTTAAATCTGAACAACTTTGAATTTGAAGGGAAACACTACATCCAAATTAGTGGAACATCGATGGGCACACGTATTGGTCCAAATTACGCGAACATTTTTGTGGGCCACCTAGAAAACAAGTTTTTGCTAAACCAAACGCATAAACCATACTATTACAAACGCTTCATTGATGACGTGTTCCTGATTTGGCCACATGGGGAACAGGAGCTTCTTTCATTCATACATGACTTTAACAATGCCCACCCGTCAATATCATTTTCTCATACGTATTCTGCACCCACAATTAACTTTCTCGATGTAACCATTTCAGTTATGAACGACAAATTGTCTACCGCACTGTACAGAAAGCCGACAGACCGACAGCAATATTTGCATTTTAACAGCAGCCACGTTAAACACTGCAAGACAAGCATTCCATATAGCCAAGCATTACGCTTCAAAAGAATCTGCTCGGACCCATCCGACTTCCAAAAAAATTGTGCAACGCTTAGAAACGCCTTATTAAAGCAAAAGTATCCTCCGCAATTGGTCGACGATGCGATCAAGCGTGCAGATACATGCGACCGCAGAACGCTTCTCTGTACCGCGAAGCCACCTACTCAGCCATCCCAGACAAATTTAGTGCTCACCCACTGTGCATCATTCCCGCGTGTATCGGCTGTACTAACCGGGCACCATAACATTCTCATGCAAAGTGAACGCCTGAAAAACATATTCACTGAACCACCAAGAGCAGTCTACCGCAGAGCTAGAAACCTTCGCGACATGCTATCATCTTCATCATTGCCTAAGATTGATCGCCCCAATGCTATCGGATGCCACCCATGTCACAAACCAAGATGTAAGATATGTCCTCATATGTGTACTTCCCAAGAGGTCACCAGCACGTCTTCAAAATTTCGTTTAAAAATTAAAGGCGACTTCGACTGTGACACTAAAAATGTAATTTATATGCTTGAATGTAGGGTATGCAACAAACAGTACATCGGACAAACAGAAGGCCCGTTCCGATTGCGATTTAACAATCATAAGGCTCACGCTAACACGTTGCCGAAACTGCCCATTTCAAAACATGTCAATCTCCCCGGTCACACTTTTGATAAAATTAAGGTGACTTTACTTGAGTCCGGATTTCGCTCAAATTATGACCGCGAAGCCCGGGAATCCTTTCTGATTCACAAATTCGATACGATTGCATCTGGTCTAAATGAATGCGCTGGCAAACTGAGTTGCTTGTCTGTTTGAACCATCTAACGTAGCCATAACAAGTGTAGTGTACTTGCGCCAGCGATTGAGCTGTTTCGTGATTTTGTGTTTCTTATTGCTTTTAATTTATCTCTTTATCGTTTTTTTTTACTTATTTGTGCATTTCCATGTGCGTATTTTTCAGTGTCATCAGTTTGTCAAATGTATCAGTGTTTGTTGTGAGCTGCTCATGCGCATTTTCATCGATGACTATACGTTTGTAAATCAATTGTTGTTAATGTATCTTCACTTCGCTTGATATGGGCATGTATATTAACTGCACTGTCGCTACATATTTCATTCTGATGAAGCTCGGACCCCGAGCGAAACGTCAATAAAATTGCTTCGCACGCAGGTCTGTTTTCTTTTCTGTGAATATTCCACCGGACCTAGGAACCCTCTGTTGTTTTGGTGTATATATATATATATATATATATATATATATATATATATATATATATATATATATATATATATATATATATATATATTATAAGGAATAAGGAAGAGACGAGAGACAACGCCCGTACGCTGGGCCGGCTGTTCTTTATCTGCCCTTCGTCCTTCTCTTCTTCGGCCTAGATCTCCGCGCGCCCAACCCCTGTGTCGTTCTTTGTCTTCACACTCGGCCATGACTGCGAGGCATGCGGAGCGGCCGACAATGATTCTGGTGGGCGGCACTGGCTGAAGCGGGGTGGTCGTCCCGGCCACGCTGTGCCTCTGCTTGGAGATCTGTCAGTGCATCTTTTGGCGGGCAGCATTGGCCGCCTCGCTGAGGCCGCTCACAGCAACGGTGCGACTTGCTTTGGAAGTCTGGCGATGGTGGCTCTGGTGGACGCCATTGACTATGTCGTGCCGGTCGTCGCACGCCTAGCAGGGGAGCAGGCAAATACTTGCCTAACGAAGTCTGTCTGCGAATTCGGAGAGGCTGTGAGACTTGGCCTTCATGGTTTGACGCAGCAACCTCTGCGCTGCCGTCATCGCACTCTCCTGTTCTGTGGACACGACGAAGAAAGATGCTTTCTGGTGGTTCTGTACCATGGTGTCCATATGGTTTAACGCCACCATGGCTGCACACCACGCTGAAGACGCTAAGGTGGTACGAAGCAATGATCTCGCTGCTTCGTGCGAGCTGGTCGCCGTAGTCGCCGTCTAGCCGATCAGCGTCGGGTTCCATGTTGACGCTGACTGCCTCGTGGTGGTCCGCATATGGCACTCAGCTGGTAAGCTGGAAGTCACAAAGAACTGCCTGTCATGGTCAGCCGAACCGCACGCCGGGAGGCCGGAAGGGCCGATACCGGCTTCATCTGGCTGCGGCGCATCGATAGCCTCTTCCACGCCCCTGCCGACAGATCTCGACAAAACGAGCAGATCATCGATGGTTGTGTCTTCAACGGCTATGGATTCCTTGAGCGGAAGGCAATCACACTCGGCCAATGACTGCTTTGAAGTCGGCAGATGTGCGTCCGACTGGTCACTGAGGATGCTTCCGCTGATGAACATGTGTGGCGGCGGCCTTTCAACTTGGAAATTTGGGCTCGAGCATTTGCTCGGAGTCAAGCAGCGGAGCTTTACTTCCCCGCCATCTATGATCAGCTGAACCTCACCAGACAAGAGGTAGTCAGCTCCCAAAACCATTTCGCCGTGCAAGTCATCGACGACGGGAACGGCGGCAAGGAAATAACTCCCAGCTTCGGTTTGTAGGTGCAAATCCAGCGCCCCGACTGGCAACGCGCTCCCACCGAGGCCACTCAGGGGTGCCTCGGACCAAGGCTGGAGGGCGGCTGGGGCATGGCGTCGATGCAGCACAGTACGTGGAGCTCCAGTTTGCACTACAGCCGTAAGCTCACCGATTCCGTCGACGAGGACCTGTACCGTTGGAAGCGGTCGCCTTCGGTACTGGGTGGCTCGATGTAGTGCATTTGTTGGTGCGACATCGTCGATTCGGCCACCGAAACACGGCGGGACGTCCTCCTTCGGGACTAGCTGCGAGAACAAGCCAAGTCCGGTGTTTGTGCGAGGGCAGGATGCCAAACTGCCTGTCGATGAGCTGCAGTGTTGAGCTGCAGCCTCGAGGTGGTGCTCCTCCTGAGCTCCGTCCTCGGTATGCGTCTGGCTGAACCCGGAGCTTTCGTGGCAACTCCGGCCGAAAAACTGCGATGAGTCTTGCACTCCATTGCAGCTCGACGCCTTCGTATTTATGCCATGCCTCGGCAGCACCACGAAGGCGGTCTATGGCTACCAATCCATTTCTGGTTGTCGTGCCAGGCATGGCGAGAACCGCAAGAATTGATGTCCTCAATCCACATGGCAGCGTTGTCCTGGAAGCCCCAAAACTCCGGCACTGCCCAAAACAGCCGATGATGAAGCGGCAGGCGAGGACACGGAGTTTAACGGCGCCAAGTGGTTGAGCTGACGTGATAGTTGCGTCAGGACATGCAAAAGATCCGCGCCGTTGTCGGTTGAGGCGCCCGACAACCCACGGGCGGTGTCCGCGGAGTGCGCGGCGGTCCCGATGCTCACTGTTGCTGGGTCCATGTTCAAGGACGCGTGGACGGCGTCCCTTGTCGTAACAGGTATCACGGCGTCGGTGAAGAGGTGTGGAACCGTCGAGGAGGCCTAGGCGCCGTCCCCGATCGGTGGTTGCAGCGGCGGCAGGTTAGCAGGTGCCAAGGAGGCCTTGACGCCGTCCTCAACCAGCACTTACTGCGGCTGCACGGTGGCGGGTGCCATAGGCGAGGAAGCCGGGACGTAAGACTTCGTCTTCGTCGACTGCGCCGTTGTAAGGAATAAGGAAGAGACGAGAGACAACGCCCGTACGCTGGGCCGGCTGTTCTTTATCTGCCCTTCGTCCTTCTCTACTTCGGCCTAGATCTCCGCGCGCCCAACCCCAGTGTCGTTCTTTGTCTTCACAATATATATATATATATATATATATATATATAGAGAGAGAGAGAGAGAGGGAGAGGGGGGAGGGGGAGAGAGACAGAGAGAGCAATGTGTAAGAGCAAGTCGGGCCCCGCCCCCCTCCGGGAAAATGAAAACTCTCCGCCTATGAGCCCGACTGTTAATTAAGTCTCCTTAGTCCAAAAAACCACGGACCTTAACCATCTTCCTGGTCCGGTGGATCAAGTTGCGGGGCAAGCTTAAAAGCTGAGCTTCCCACTGTGCTCGAGTCCACTGCTTTATTCGTCGCCTTGTTTGGAAGCTGCCACCATCGCTGCAAGTCACCTTAAGCAACGCTCATCAGGTTGATCGGAGACTAAAGCGGAAACCTTTTTTGGCGCTTCCAGTACGGCAAAACTAAAAGATTAAAAAAAACTTCGTCACACTTATCGGCTCACATCGGCTTCGACAGAGCCGCGGTGATGCTATTCCTTTTCAATGAAAGAAAGTGACTTTCCTGAAGCAGGAAGCGGTTTGATCAGTCCGTTAAAAGTTTGTTCGTTCGCACCAGCATTTGCATCATCAATGATTTAAATGTCAGTCCAGGCACAGCAGAATAAAAGCATGAACGAGTGATCTAATGTTCTATGGCCCCTGCTCAGCGCTAGCCTGCTCTGCAATGCTACAGCACAAGGCACGAAAGCGTCGCATAGGCGGCCCGCACCGCGAAGAGCCTACAAGGAAAATCTTCACAGCAGACGGGTAGGAAAATTTTCACTATAAAATAAATGATTACTGTGATAAAGGGAAACTTCACCTCAGTTGTTGGTTTCCCAGCGTACAGCCGACAGTGACCACTGCGGAAATTGGGGGGGGCTCAGCCCCCCTAACTTTTTCAGTGGGGGGGGCTCGCGCCCCCCCTTGCCCCCCCCGGCTGATACGCCTATGAACACGCCCTTGCAGCCCTTCAAGATTTCTTGCATCATTCGTTGAAACGCGGTTGGTGCCGATGCGAGGCCAAAACACACTCTGCGGAACCTAAATAAGCCTTCGTGCGCAATAAACGTCGTTATTTCGCGACTCTCTTCGGCTAATTCCACTTGATGGTAGGCTGCAGCAAGATCCAGTTACGAGAACCATGCTGCTCCGCTCAGCGCATGCAACAGTTCCTCCGTGTGCGGTAAAGGGAATCCATCAATGACTACTGCTTTGTTTGGCTCTCGCAAATCGACGCATAGGCCAATAGTTCCATCCTTCTTCTGCACAACCACTATAGGAGACACCCATTCCGTAGCACTAACCCTTTCTATAATGTCTGCCAGGCGCGTAGCCAGGGTGGGGGGGGGGGAGGCAGGACCCCCCCCGAACTTCGGATTGAGGGGGGTGTTCTACCGAGAAAAAATAATGAAAATAGGGGATTTTCAAGGTTTTCAACAGGTGCCCCCCCCCCCCCCCCCCGAAAAAAATTTCTGGATACGGGCCTGATGTCTGCATCCAATAATCTTGTCAGTTCAGCCGCTACTTTCTCTCGCAGCGTCAAGGGCAAGCGTCGAACCTTCGCTGCTACGGATTTTACATCTGCGCGCAGCTTCACAGAATGTACAAAGTTTTTCGCTAGTCCCAATTTATCAGCGAAAAGAAAGGAAAACTCACATAATTCAGGAGGAAGCGACTGGAGGCTGCCCGTGACTTGTAGGCACTCCAGTGTAGAACCGACGATGTGCAACTGTAGCTGGTGCACCGCATCTGTAATGTCATGCCTTGGGGAACAACGTAAAAGCGGAGGCAAGCCGAGTTGTTTCCGCGTACAACTCTGGCTGTCAGCCATATCAAGACTGGAATTTTCTTCTGTGAAAAATCTCGCAGCGTCGCTGTAGCCGCCGTCAAAGGAAACCTGTTGGCGAACTTGGCTCGATAAACGTTGTCTGGCAAAATAGACACCGACGACCACTGAAGTGGCTCCACCAGCAACTGAAGTGGCTCGTTCTCAATAACGACGTCAACTACCAAAGTCCTTCGTTCCGCTTGTCTGACCGCCAGCACAGTGAGCACGCCTTCTTCACTAGAGCCGTCGTTCCGGACCGTCCGTACGTCCCGCTCCGCCCACATGCCACAGACCGCTTGAAAATGTCCCATTTCGTGGCATTTGGAGCAACGTTTCCCCCCGTGCTTTACATTCCCGTGACTTAGCTAGGTGCCTCGTATACAGCCGCACCGGTAACACGTGCGCACCGACGTCATTGTCGAGTCGCCGTCTGGGCCTCTGCCTTGGGATACGTGCTGTACTATGTCCGTTTGTGGCGACACTTGGTCATAGACCGCAGCGCCCTCCACTGCCTGCTCGTACATCTGCAGCATTTCTGCAGCATCTGCCGGCGTAAGTTGTGACCCCTACGAGCAGTTTCTGTCGCAACTCAGTGCTCCGTATTCCGTCAACAACCCTGTCTCACAGAGCCGCCACCAAGAAATCCCCGGAGTCACACGTCTTCGCTAACTGACGGAGGCAACTGACGTACTCTCGTATCGGCTCATTCTGCAGTTGCCGACGTAACGTGAATCAACGTCGCTCGACCAGTACGTTGACGACGCTTGAGAACTGACGCTCCAATAGGCCCAACGGCTCGGTGTAGCTATCCCTTCCATTTGCCTCCGTCTGGTCTTCTCCTGCTAGCTTGCTCGCCTCCGGCCCGGCTTTTGTCGTGTCTGGCGACCGTGCCGGCTCTGGGCCCAATGTGCGAAAAACACGGCGTCCCTACCCCAAGACATTGCAGCAGAATGGCCTTTTTCCGTTGTGGCGGTTACGCGTCCATCCGCGTCGCTTCAAGGAAATTTGTGAAATCGTCGCGCCACTGCTCCCATGGAATTGTTGCATCTCCAGGAGTCTCCAGGAAAGGCGGTATAGCCGTACGAGGTGGCGCCCCTTGGAACGGCAGGAAACCAGGTAAGGGAAAATAGTTCGTCGCTAGCTTCGCCGACTGCGCCAGAATGTGGTATCGCAAAGCGCCGAATGATGAGCCAAAAAAAAAAATCCACGCATATCCACGGAGTGAATGATGATGAGTGGGCGAAGCTCCGGAGGTTCATCGGTAAAAACCGTGAACCTTCCGTGAATTTCACCCAGTACATCATGAAAGACGTGACAAACGCTGTATATATATATACAACAAAATGATTTTATTGTTCGTAAATGGTAGCTAGACGTGGCTTTCGTTCACCCTTCATTATAACTGCTTTATGGTCGGTAAAGTGAAGGGATAGGGGTTCTTGGATGGGCCGTAGTGGGAAGTTTGCAAAGACGAGATCGATGCAGGTTCCTCGGATGGTTGTGGGTTGCATGTGGTCGAACGATATGCAATGGTCGAATGGTCTAGTGACCATTCTGAAACCTTGAGGTGGCTACTACACTGTAAAAGAACATTACTCCCAGGTGGGAGTAAAACGCCTGTCCTCTAGCGACCCCCCTGTTCGGAGTAATTTTTCCTCCGGACCTCCGGAGCAAAGTTCTTACTCCCGGCTGGCCGGAGCAATTGCGTGGCACAGCCGGAGTACTTTTCATTGATATTTCACTCCGGCCGACCGGAGTGATTGCGTGGCGCCGCCGGAGCACTTTTTACCGGCATTTCGCTCCGGCTGGCCGGACGGAATGCGGGGCACCTCCGGAGTATTTTTCGCTGCTTTTTCACTCCGGCTATCCGGAATTTTCGCGTGGCACCTCCGGAGTATTTTACGAATGTCCTTACTTCGTCCGGACGGAATTGCAGTGCGATGGATCACGAGTATTCTTTTTTATTTATATGCTCCGCTGTTTGTTTATTCTATGCTGATCGTGTCACGCATTGGTTAGATGAAGGAATTCTCATGCAAACACTGCAGAGTTACTGTGTATTTTTTCCACAGAGCTCTAGCAGATGAAATTCAGGAGAACACTTGAGTTCTTATTTGAACATTTTTGAAGCAGCGCAACGACGACACGGACGGAGAGAATAGAAGCACAAACCACAGCGCTGCTTCTATTCTCTCCGTCCGTGTCGTCGTTGCGCTGCTTCAAAAATGTTCAAGTGCAGTCACCAACTAGCCCAGCTTTCAATCCTTCTACAATAGAGTTCTCATTACTTGATTTATTCAAAATATGCCGCAGTTTGTGGCTGATGACCCACCATTTGGGAAAAGAAGACAAGAAGAAACAAATATACAAAAAGCCACCAAAAAAGAACACAAGAAGAAATAAACTTGCTTAAAACGTATTTGCGGGCTAGTTGGTAAGTCATAATGGCATATGGCAGCGCACACCAGGTAAGACAACGATCACGCACACAGAGGGACGACAGTTGAAGTTCAGCGCTTGTGTCGTCCCTCTGTGTGCGTGATCGTTGTCTTACCTGGTGTGCGCTGCCATATGCCAACAAGAAGAAAGATCACATGAAATCAGCAGCACTCAAGTTTTAAGCGCAGCACGTTGAAATGAAGTCCAGAATGCCGTAAAACGATGCACAACAAACGAAGAAAGCGTAGCCGCCGGGAACCATTTCCGAAGGACCATCCATCACATTCATTGACGACGCAAGAGTTCAGCTGATTGTTTCCTGCATAATTTATCAAAAACATAATACATGAGAACTGCAAATCATGCCAGAGGC
Organism: Rhipicephalus appendiculatus; assembly: GCA_030522465.1. Lineage (NCBI taxonomy): Eukaryota > Metazoa > Arthropoda > Arachnida > Ixodida > Ixodidae > Rhipicephalus > Rhipicephalus appendiculatus. Next base: position 163,856 of record JALIZH010024093.1, read on the forward strand.
ACGAAAACTGAGGACACTGAAGCCGCGGGTACTGATTAATTCCCATACTGTCTGCCTGTCCATGAGAACACCCAGGTTCTTAAACGGACCACACAAAAAAGACAGGACGAGCGCTCAATATCAAGAAGCATATCACATGCACACCTGTGTCAGCCAGCCGCTCCATGATAAAAACACACCTCTCTGCCGCGGACAAAGTTCAAAACGGGCGAAAATTTTCCATGTATTTCTAAATCGATACCTCTAGTTCTGCTGACAGACTCAAAAGCTTTTTTTTTTCACTAAAATGAGCGACTTTCGGTACTCTCGAAGACAGCATCAGGAATACCTCTCCCGATTAACTTGCTAATTTTGTAAAATATTATAGCTGCATGATTATTACAGTCGCATTTTAGTATGTGCTCATCGTCCTATATACTTCCAGCATATTAGGCTACAGTTTGTATACTTGCGGCCGGTTCTTAAGAAAAACGTACCTTCATTCTGCTTTGCAAAAGAGTCTTCGAGAGAAGTTCGCGTTGTATTTCTTTTTTTTTTAATTTTCAGCGCCCGCTCTGTCGTGAAACTTATCGTAATGAACATTTTTCAAAATAGTAATTGCATGAGCATGTATCGTTTCCAAATGAACAGGCTCGAGTACAAAATAAACTTTACTCCTACTTAACGAAATAAATTAGCAATCAAAAGTACAAGCATTACGCCAACTATGCCAATTGCATCATCATTACAGTACACTGACAGAAATGAGGGGAGGTGGACCAGTTTACTCAACACACAGGTCCGTGAAGACGTCCGGCAGGAGGCCACGGATGGTGATGCACGCCGAGGTGTCACGACGTGTGCACCAGGATTCGAGGAATTTTCTTTTCCTTCTTCTGTTGACAGGCCAGCGTCGTTGCATCGTCCAGGTCAATACTATGTCTCGTCTTCGCGCACTGTTGGGGGGCGCCACTGTATCGGCAGCCGAGTAGGCCGTGCTCTACATGGGCTCCGAACGTTTTCACGCGTATCCCCGGAAATTCTCATCTTAGCGAATTTGCACCAATACCAACGGATTCCTGACGTCTCCGGGAATCTCGGGACACCTTCTTCGACGTAAGTCGACCAATTTCAAGTCTTTTTCGGCAAGTCTTCCATCCCGCCACGTCCCCGGCCACTTAAGCCTAACGCGCGCTGTCGCGCTCGTAATCTCGGGAAGCGGCCTCGCCGCCCGCTTCGCTGGGCGTCGAGCGAGCTCGCGCGCTGCCGGTGTGCCATGAAGGTGATCGTCGCGGGCACGGAAATTACCCCGCAAGAACTTGAAGCTAGCGAATGGCTCACGCAAGTGAACAAGAGCCGTGAAGCCCGCACATCGAAAGGGACCACCATTCCCCCCGGCTTCCGACACCCAGGACGGACGATCTTCGTTCCATAAGACCTCAAATGCCTCGAATGATGATACTGCAGCGACCGATCGTTCGCTCACACCACGCCAACGTGGGGGGGCGACTAGCCCTCAACTCGGTGGCTTCAAAGCAGCCTCGACTGCCCAGCGATGCCCTCAAGCTCATCGTCCGCCCCAGGGGAGGACTCCTACTTTCCAAGATCACCAACTTTATACTATACGAAGCGGTTTGCACTGCAGCAAACTTCGCCAAGGCATCAGTTCGCGGCGAAGACCTCATTCAAATAAACCCCAAACAGAACACGTTCGCCTATTGCACCCCGGCCGTCGAACGAGCCGAACGGGTACTGCGACTTAAGGAATTGGTGATTGGCACCCACACGTACGAAATTTCGGTGTACTGCGCACCCGATGAAAGTCAAGGACGCGGTGTGATCCGGGGCGTTGACCTCCGCCGAGACCACCAAGGTATCCAAGAAGAATTACAAGATCCTCGGAACCCTCCCATCGTTGACTTTAGCCGTCTGGGGAACACCACCACCGTGCTGTTGACCTGCAAGGAACCTCGTGTTCCCACGTGGATCTACCTCTGCAATGCTCATCACCGTTGCAACCTGTACAAGAAGAAGTTCGAAGTGTGTTACCGGTGCAGTGAACTTGGCCACAGAGCTGACGTTTGTGCCAGTACAGTGATCAAGTGTTGGGGCGGCGCCATCCCGGACCCACCCAGTGATCACTTGTGTGTCCCGACGTGCCGCCTTTGCGGAAAACAGCATATCACCGGCGACAGCCGTTGTAAGGAAATCTACAGGACCCCGTATATCATAAAGCGGCGCCAATGGGAGGCCCTCCAGCAGGAGGAAGACTCCAAGCAACGAGATCAAGCGACCCAACGGCGGGTGACCCTTAAACGCTCCAGTCGCTGGGACCGTCAACGGTCTGGTAGTACCCAGAGCAGGCATAGGGACCGTTCTGCCTCGTTCCCACCACTTGGGGCCGACTCTTCCCACAAGTCATCACGGCCATCGTCCAGCTCGAGGGCGCCTACCTCTGCTACTACTCCGCCAGGTCCACCGGCGGGGAAGCCACATGGATCTACAGTTTCCGGAACTCCTTCTGCGGCGGCGCCGGTGAGTACGCAGGGAGGGACTACCAACACTACAATTGAGAAAGCCATTACTCATCTCACTGCGGTAGTCACACAGCTTGTGCACAGGGTTACAATAATAGAACAGCGCATAGGGTCCGGTGCTTTTTCACATCCACCTTCCATGACAGAAACACCCACATCCGCTCCCATGGACACTGACTCGTTCGCAGGCACAGCTCCAAAACGAAAGGCCTACGAGGTGGGCGGTACACAACCGGGCGACACTCAGGACCAAATTGAGCGCCTTACGTCAGCTCTGACTATGAGTGAAACACCCACAGACCAACGCTTCGCGGCTCTGGAAGCCGCTATGGAGAAATATTTCCAAACGCTCACAGCGCAGTTCACCCAGCAACTCGACTCGTTGAGTAAAGCACTCGACGCTCGGTGCAAAACTTACGACGCTGCCCTAGGCCCCGCTTCGTCCTCGGTCACAGGCGGCACAAACTCTCATCCTAATCATGGCGGGCCGCTCGCGTAACACCACCATCTGGCAGTGGAACTGTCGGGGCTTCGCACGTAAGCGTCCCGTGCTCCAGCAGTTTCTTGCCTCCCGCGATCGTCCAGAAATCATAGCGCTTCAAGAGGGTGGCAAGCACGCTCAGCTAGCCGGATACAAGAGGTACACGTCGGGGCGCGCCAACTCTCAGGTGGCAACACTAGTTAAACGCAACATGAATGTCGTCCCCCCATGATATCGGTTCTAATTTCCCCGATCACGTACTATTAGAAGTTCTGCCCCGCCCTTCTCGTAAACCTGGTCACTGTCTTCTTGTGCTCAATGTCTATAGCCCTCCCCGGGACCGCCGCGTTGAATTCGGTCCCCTATTGCTCCGTGTTCAACAACTAGCCCAGCACCAGCCGTATATCATAGTGGGGGGACTTCAACGCTCCCCACCCATCGTGGGGTTACCACTACGACTCTCCTAAAGGCCGATCTCTATGGGACGAGTGGTACTCACTGCACCTAAATCTTCTTACCGACCCAGCACATCCCACGCGTAGAGGAGTAGGAGTGGCCCGTGACACCACACCGGATCTCACCTTCGTGGGGCCTGGAGTAAATGCCACCTGGTGCAATACACTAGAAACTTTCGGCAGTGCCCATTATGTTCTGGAAATAGTCATCCAGGAGCCCACGCGTGAGCGTCTTCGTTCAGTCAGACTGACCGACTGGGACCGCTTTCGTACCCAACGAAAAGCATCGGGAACCTCTGAGCGCATTACTGATATTTCCACCTGGTCCGCCACCCTCCTGCAGCACGTCGCGGACGCCACAACTGACGTTGAAGTCGAGGAGTCGGTGCCTAGCTGTGACAGACACCAAGCATTGGGCGCGGGAACGCAAACTTGAGACCCTTCTGCAGACCCTAAAATGGGATAAAGACATCCGACGCCGGTTGGCTCGAGTGCACACAAACAGTGAAAACTATGCCATAGACCTGACCCGTCAGAACTGGAATGACATCTGTTCCCAAATGGATAAGGCTCCTAACTCCAAGAACACATGGCAACTGCTCCGTCACTTGCTCGATCCTGATAGTGGCAAACTGCAAGCTAAACATCAACTTGAACATATCTTTCGTGAATTTTCCGGCTCGTCCGCTTCCCTACATCAAGAGCTTATTAACACCTACATCCGTCCTGGACCCGTCATCCCTCTTCCTGCATATCAGAGGGTTGGTAACCCGCTCCTTGAGGCCCCCCATAACTAGAGCAGAGGTGCGGGCGGAACTGAATCGTCTCAAGACAAATTCTGCAGCCGGCCCAGATCGAGTCACCAATCGCATGCTCCGAAACCTGGACGATTCTTCTATCCAAGCCCTCACGGACTACATACAGCAATGTTGGGAGCAAGGCACCATTCCCCAGAGCTGGAAACTTGCCAACCTCATTCTGATTCCCAAACGGGGAAAGAGCCCCACGCTAGCCAATTTGCGTCCCATCTCCCTCACATCATGTGTGGGCAAACTGATGGAACATGTTGTCCAGACCCGTCTTATCCGCTACTTGGAGGATCATCATCTACTTCCCGATACCATGTTCGGCTTCCGCCCACACCTGACGGCACCGGACATCATGCTCCTACTCAAACACCACGTGCTCTACAACCGCACTCTAGACACCCAAGTCATTGTTGGTCTTGATGTTTCCAAAGCCTTTGACAATGTACAGCACACCGCCATCCTGCAGAATTTACAGGCTTTGGGAGTCGGGAACAGGACGTATGCATATGTGAGGGATTTCCTTACCAATCGCCAAGTGCTACTTGACACCTGCGAAGGAGAGCCTTCCACCATCACCCCCGGCAGCCGCGGAACACCTCAAGGCTCCGTGCTATCCCGACTCCTCTTCAATGTTGCATTGTTAGGACTTCCTAAACTTCTGGCTGAAATTCGAAATCTGCACCACACACTCTATGCAGATGACCTCACCCTGTGGGTTACACGAGGTAGCGATGGCCAAATCGAAGAAACGCTACAAACAGCCATCGACCGCGTGGGCAGCTATCTCTCTACGGTTGGCTTGTCCTGCTCGGCAACCAAATCCGAATACATTGTTATTACATCACAGGGACGCAAACCCAAACAGGTCTCTTTCCATCTCCAAGTACAGGAGATGCAAATCCCTCAAACAGATCACATCCGCATCCTAGGACTGCACCTACAGGCCAATGGTGGCAACTCCACCGCTCTTCAGCGAATCGACCAATCTGCCATCCAAACTGGTCGCCTTCTCAAGCGGGTTGCCAACAAGCACGCAAGCATGCGCGAATCCAACCTTCTTCGGCTGGTTCAGGCATTTGTCTGCACACGCATCACTTACGTGGCTCCCTACCTCCGCCTTACACGCGCTGATCTCGATCGCCTCGATGTTTCGCTTCGCAAGGCATACAAGACCGCCTTAGGACTCCCGATGTCCACTTCTACCTCCAAACGTCTGGCCCTTGGCGTGTCGAACACGGTCAACGAGCTTATCGAAGCTACCCTTACGTCCCAGTAGCTACCCAGTACCAACGACTCTCACTCACGCATGCGGGACGCGCTGTATTGCACCAAATTGGACTCATCCCTACACGGGCGGCTACCACTTACCAAGACATACCGACAGCACAACGACTCAGCCTCCGTATTCCTCCACTCCCCAAACACATGCACCCCGAACATCACGCGCATCGCCGGGCCGACCGTGCGCGCCAACTACAGAAACGTTTCTCAAGTCGCTCCGACGTCACCTACACAGACGCCTCTCGGCACCCACATCGATCAACAATGGTGGCTGTCGCCTTGGCCCCACACCGCGGTTGGAGCACGGCATGCAGTGTAAATCACTCCACCGATATAACAGTTGCTGAAGAGGTTGCCAGTGCTTTGGCAATGACCGACCCAACAACCAAGGTGATCGTAAGTGATTCCCAACTCGCCATCCGAAATTTCGACGCGGGCCGTATCTCTACACAGGCATACTCAATCATAAAGGATCACACCCCGCCTACCTCACCTCGCCTTCTTATCTGGGCCCCAGCCCATGAATCTCTTAGTGGAAATGTGCAGGCACACACTCTCGCCCGAGATCTCAACTGCCGGGCGGAGTTCCTTACGCCTCACACTTCCTATTCTTCGCCCTTCCAGGCATGCGAAGAACTAACTCCTTTGGTTACTTACACAGACATTCTACAGCACTACAGACTAGGCCGTCTCCACTACCCTCCAGCTCATAAGGACCTCCCCCCGACGTGATGCCGTCCTGTGGCGCAAGCTTCAGACGGGTGTCTTTCCCAACCCCTGGCTTCATAGCAAGGTTTACCCACACCTCGTGACACCACACTGTAGATACTGCTCACAGTCAGCCACCCTCATACACATGGCGTGGACGTGCCCACAGTACGCTGACACTTCACGCACAGAAGATACGTGGGAGTCCCTTCTGCGTACCACCGACTCGGCACAGCAACGCCGGGCAATCTCACGCGCATTGGAGGCCGCGGCGTCCCAAGGGATCCCCGCTGACCTCCTCTAAGCAGCGTAACCGATCTCTGGGTCGGTCCCCTCTTTTGGGAGTAATAAAGTTTTGATCATCATCATCGCGCACTGTTCGTCAGAGAAAGATAGAAAGAAGTGTTTTATTATCAGAGAGATATGGGACATGACGGCGTTCGAACATTTTGACAGTTTTACCCGTCTGGTCGGGGAAATTCAACTCACCCCTTCCCCCCTCCTCAAAAAAAAAAAGACTGCATTCACGGCCATGGCAGCAGGACTGAACACAGAAAAAAAAAATGCAGCAGCGCGATAGTTCTCTCTCCCATCAACACAGAAAAGACTGCCAGTTTCTCAAGAAAGTGCCCTCTTTTCTTTTTTTTTCTTTACTTTCACCCACCACATCCACGACACAGCTTCTCAAGATGGGGGGTTCATAATACCTGGGAAGAGTTAATTGAAGCCCAAAAGGTGAACCAACTAGAAAGATTGAAACTTACAAAAAAAAGTCACAGTTTCGCCACTAGGGCGAAGCAATGAATGCGATAGCAAGAAATTACTTTGTCACCCGAAGAGCGACAAGCAGCTCGATACTTGCAACGCGCCGCAGCAGCAAAAAGAAGGACGCTCGAAAAGGACGCATAGGTATACACAGGACAAGCGTGAACTAACAACTGCCGCAGTTGTTACGTGTTTGTATTTGAGCAACGCACTGCGAGTGTCCACAATGCAGAAATCGACGCTGTTGTTGTTGCCTCTGACATGGCTCATACCCACTCGGGGATTGGCCAAGGATTGATTATATGATTATATGACTTTTCGACGCTGTTTGATACTTCTTTTTCTTTTAAACTGCGGCACGTGGAATGACCCCTCTGCGTCTCCTGTCACGCGGTGGCGTCTGACGCCAAGTGTACCCGGTGTTCTTTTTTTTCCTTCTACATCATGAGTGGTACAGAAGGGAGCCACTTTTTCGTGCGCATCTCAAGGGCAGTTTTCAATTTGAAAGAAACTGTAAAAGCGTTGCGTGATAGAAAACACGCTCAAGCTGTTCCGAGATCTGCGTACCGCGAGCGGCAAATGGTGCATATGAATAGCTCGCCGTTATATCGCTGGCACGAGAATACCATGAAAGAAAAAAAAAGCATGGCGTGTGGCTGTGTTGGCTAGCGGAGCAGGCTGCGGAGCGAGTGGTCGCTGGTTCGAATCCCCGGTCAGGTGGTTCGAAATTTTTTTCTACTGATTTATTTTTCTTTATGCCTTTTTTATATATACACATACATATACATATCTGGGACATGACGGCGTCGACAGACGGCGACGGCAAAAATCAGCCGAGAGTGTCCATATAATTGCTATCGCAATAAAACGGGACAAGCACTTTTAAGGAATCTTGGCTATGCAGTCGAAAAAGAAGCCCACCTGCCCCAGCCTATTCCCCATGAAATCAAGGATAAAATTTATGTGTGTCAAATACCAAGCAACATGCACCCGGAACATGACAAAGGAAGAAGACAGGCACGAGTACTATTGTTACAGCAGAGGCTCGCGAGCTATAGCAACACTGAGAGCATACGTTACGCAGATGCCGCTAAATACCCAGGGGGGAAACAAACATGTAGTCTGCGTGGTTGATGAAGAGGGTGGAGAGCTCACTGCCGCTTCGACATATGCCAATGATGCAACCACCGCAGAGGAACTGGGCATTGCGTTAGCCATCAGTACGAGTTCTTCGTCAATTACGATCGTGACGGACTCACAAGTAGCGTGTCGAAGATTTCAAAAAGGGATCAATTGGCAAATCAGCCTTTGAAATCCTCCTAAAGTGCGACTTCGCAGACGCAAGTATCCTCTGGACACCGGGGCACGAATCCCTAGCGGGGAACCAAGCGGCGCATGCCGCAGCCCGAGAGCATACCCACCGGGCTATTCCGCAGGGATACTCGGACTCCGGAAACCTAGAGGAGCCAATACCGAGAAAATACTCCGACATACTCGCGCACTACCGGAAGCAACGACGCTACTATCCACCTGCTCATAAAAGGCTGAGTAGAGAACAAGCGGTGACCTGGAGAAGACTACAGGCGGGCATCTATCCGCACGGTACACTACTACACAGAATGTACCCCAGCAACTACTGTAGGAATTGCCAATACTGCCCGGACTCTGCCAACATTCTGTACCACATGGTATGGGGCTGTCGAAACAACCCGAGTATCCCACCCACGGATGAACAGAGCGGACAAGGAAATCCCGAAGACAAGTGGGAGGCGTTTTTGGCGTCTGTAAACCCTGAGGACCAGCTGCGGCTGGTGGACAGGGCTCGAGCGTCGGCGGCTAGCCATGGCTACCTGGAATGAGGAAGTCACCCACCTATGGGCGAAGAGAACGCGCGCCTGGTCGCATAATAAAGTTTATTTCTCTCTCTCACTACCATACCCCTCCGCCCAACGACGGTGAGCGGTGCTCTCAAATGGGTTGCAGAAATAAGCGTGAACCAACATCCCCATCCAGAGAAACATCGCGCGCCCCACAACACGTTCTGCAAAGCAACCCCACCTTCCTTTCGCATTCCTCGTCACTGGTCTCGTCAGCCCCTTTCCCCCCTCTTTTGTCATGAAAGCACCATGTCCGCCGAAGGGTCAGTTATACTTCAAGATTAATATCTCAGATACCATTAATACAATCAAAATAATTTTTTCACCAATATGAGTACGTATATGCGTCCTAAAAGTCTGTACCGAACACATTTCCCAAGCCCAATTCACTAAATTTATAACGAATTAACGCTGATTTCAGTTATTCCTGTTTTATTGATTCAGTTTACATGATAAATCAAAATAATTTATCTCCGTCGCACAGCCTTGCGCCGAGCCACCCAGCCATCTCCGCCCTCCTCTTCGGCGCATGAAATCCGTTCACCCCCCCGCAACAACCCCCCCCCGGGCTCCTACGCCGCTAAAGTGAAAGGCGCGTCCCCGGTGTGCCCTTCTTCCTCTAACACACCCTCACCATCCTTGGGATAACGAGAGCCGCTCCTTCGATCTACGGCTCGCAATGCTGGAGCGCCACCAGCGCGAGCAACAGCGCGTCTCAGATGAGTTACAACAGAAAATACACGCACTGACACAGGCCCTAGAAATTACCACCTCCTCTCTCACCTCCCAACTCACAGAGCTAAATAAGCAACTCGCCGCGCTCGCCGCCCCGACATCCGACTCCCATATAGCCAAATTGGCAGACATGGTGGAAGCCACCACCACCGCACACCACACTCGCTTAGTTCAACTGGAAACTTCGATTGTCCGTATTCTCACCACCCTCGAAACCCAATCCAAGCGATTGGAATCATTCAATTCCATGCTCAACTCCCTGCAAGAATCGCTTCCCCCGGCAAAAAAGAAGGAACGCGCTCGTGCGAGCGCCGCCACTACTACAATGACTTAGATGGCGCGTGCAAAGGACCTCGAGATTTTGCAATGGAACTGCCGCAACTTTCGCCATAATAGGACCCCTCTCCACCAATATCTTCTCACCCGCCCCTTCCTGCCCCATTTTCTTCTTCTCCAAGAGACTCGGACGGTCCGCACCGTCCCGGGCTACCGCGCCTACCATGCTACGACGGGCACGCCACTTGCGTCCATTTACGTGCGCAACGACGTTCTCGTCGAACCACTTGATGTCCCCTCCGCCCTCCTTAAATATTTAGTTGGTGTGGTCTATTACGAACCCTCTTCCCGTATCTCTCTCGCCCTGATTTCCTTTTACAATCCCCCCTGTCACATCCTCTTTGTTCAATGCCCTTGGCAAATTCCTCCACTCGCTTCCATCGACAACCCATATCCTCCTTGGGGGGTGGCTTTATGCACCTCACAGGCTCTGGGGCTACCCCCAGACACTCAAACCTGGCCGCCTTCTGCACTGTCTTGCCCAGGAACGCCACTTAACCCTTCTTAACACTCCTGACACCCCTACTCGAGCGGGCACTGTCTCGCAGCGCTTCACTACACCCGATGTCACTTTCTCTCGGGGTTCACTTCCTTTTCAATGGCAGGTATCAGCCGAAACCTTTCTCAGTGACCACTTTCTCATACACATCACCGCCCCTCTATCCCACGTCACTCGGAAACACCGCGTCGTTCACACTGACTGGAATGCATTCCGCACTGATCTCCTTTCTGCCTCCTATCAAACTTACGACGACTGGACGTCGCGGATCTCCGCAGCACTGAAATCCTGCAGCCGTCACGTTCGATTTCGACTACCCATTCCGGACCCTTATCCCCACTTTCTCCGTTTATGGCGTCGTCATAAACGTTTGAAACGCTCCTTCCGCTCCCAGCCGCATAACGTCCAACTTTCATCCCGCATTGATGCTCTGCGGGCTGAAATCATTACTTATGGCGCATCACTTGAGCACTCACGTTGGAACGCGCTGTGTGACAGCCTTGACTCCGCATTGCACTCGCGATCCACATGGTCTCTCTTTAGATCTCTCTTGGGTACTAAAGCTGCCCTTGCTCCTACCCTAGCAAAAGCGCTCACTCACGGGACTCCGTCTGACGTCTTTGACAATTTAGCATCTATGTATCTCCCGCCCCCCCCTCACACCTTCCTACCCTGCTTACTGTGGGGATGCTAACCCAGACCTGGACCACCCATTCACTCTCAGGGAGCTTGAAGCTGCCTTGGCCACTCATTCTACCCGCTCAGCTCCCGGCGAGGATGAGATAACATATACTACCCTCCGCAATCTTCCCGACAACGCTAAGGAATTCCTCTTACATACATTCAACGAAGCATGGCACAGCGGCTGTCTGCCGAGCTCTTGGACATCCTCTCTCATTTGCATGATTCCGAAGCCAGGCAAGCCTCCCTCTCTTTCTAACCTTCGCCCTATCTCTTTAACATCATGCGTTGGCAAGACCCTTGAGCGAATGGCCTTGACTCGCCTGTATGATTTTATTGAGGCGAAAGAGTTCCTCCCTCCTTCTCTTATCGGCTTCAGACGGCGCGTCTGTGCACAGGACATGTTCCTCGTTCTTCAGCACACTTTTCTGTCACCTTCTAGCAGCCAGATCCATGCTCTTGTAACCGTTGATGTCCGTAAGGCATTCGATGGTGTGTGTCATGATCACATACTGGCTCAGCTCTCCTCCCTATCATGTGGTTCCCACATGTATTCTTATATACGATCGTTTTTTTGTAATCGAGTAGCTCGCTTCAGGGTCGATACTCATCTGTCCAACCCACACTTTCTCACTCGCGGCACTCCTCAAGGCACCGTGCTATCTCCTACTCTTTTTAATATGGCTATGGCTCCTCTTGCCTCCCAACTATCCCAAGTTCCTCACCTCCACCATATTTTTTATGCCGACGACATCACACTCTGGTGTACGTCTGGATCTCCCGGCCAAGTGCAAGACACTTTACAACGTGGCCTAGACCTCATTGCTTCCTTTCTTACCACTGCTGGCCTGTCTCCTGCTCCGGAGAAATCCGAGCTGCTTTTGCTCAATCGCTCTGCTTACCAGCGCTCACACAACGCCCTCATCTCCTTACATCTTGCTGGCTCTCCCATTCCTACCGTTCAGCAATGCAAAGTTCTTGGCTTCCCTTTGCATGCGACCAAGAACGCGCAGGCCCTCCATCACGCTGTCAGTACCTGTCACTCTGTAACTCATCTCCTGCGACGCGTTGTCACTCGGAAGTCGGGTCTCCATGAAGCTCATGCGTGCCGAGTTGCCCATGCGCTCGCCCTCAACAAGTTCCTGTACTTTGTGCCTTACGTTCAATTCACCCAAACACAACTTAAGACCCTCGAAACAGCTCTTCTAGGCCTATACAAGGCAGCTCTCAACCTCCCTATCACTACCTCTACCACTAAGCTCTTTGCCACAGGCCTCTTCCATCCACTACGTTCTCTTATTTCTCTCCACCACGACTCTCAGATTGCCCGTCTTTCTCTTACCCGTCAGGGTCAATGGCTATTGGCGCAAGCGGGTATACCTCACATTCCAGTTACCACGTCGCCCTCTACCGCGTGCACCCCTGCTTCCAACCTTCGTATTCCTCCCCTCCCGTCCAACATGTCCCCCCGTTCTGCACGCCGGCCGTCGTCACGCAGCATCATTCCCCTCCTTTTTCTACACAGGCAGTCGCCTACACGGATGCCTCATTCATTGCTCCTCGTGGCTCCTGCGGCTACGCTATCTATCATCCACACCTTTCGGCACCTGAAACCCACACCAGCGGGCCATACTTGCACCCGCCAAATGTACTGTCGCTCGAGGTCCTTTCCATTGTTCATGCATTACAGTCATTTTCGTCTCTACCTTCCGTACCCGAGTACACGATTTTCTCCGACTCTTACGCCGCCATCCGTCACATACAGAACCGCACGTTGCCTCCTTCCCTAGAACAGGAGGTCGAGCGAGCGGTCTCTGCACTCCAACCTTCCACTGTTTTCCTCCGCTGGGTTCCTGGGCATTCAGGGATTGAAGGCAATGAGCTGGCTCATCAGCTCGCCCGCGATATATTGCACCGGGCACCGTTCATTCCCTGGCCCACACCTTCGGCGGACGGTGGGAGCTCCGTGAAGAACGACGAAACGATCTCCCTGCGCCACACTATCAAGGAGGTATACCTCCAGCTCAGACTCGACAAGAGACTCTACCCTCCCCCCTCATCCATCACTCACTGTGCTAGAGGCGAGAATTCTTCGGCACATACAATTGAATTCCCTGATCACGCCCTCTCGTCCTTTTTCTCTATAAATACAGATCTGACCCCTACTGTCCCAATTGCCCCTCCACATATGCCGACCTGTCACACTGCCTTTTCTATTGCCCAACTGCTCAGCAATCCAGCTTTTACCCTCCCCCCCTCCCTTTTCATCACCACCTGGCTCGACTGGATCGGCGCCGAAGGAGAAGAAGAACAGCGTCGACTGGTCGCGCAGGCGGTCGAAATGCTCGGCCTTTAGTTTGTGGCTGAAATAAAAGTCTATTACTACTACTACTACTATACGTAATGAGAGGCCTCGACTTGGCGTTTATTAATATGGAAAGCGACAAATATTACCGTTTATGTATACTGATCAGACCAAAATATCTTTTAACGAATTAGGTTTACTTATAAAAATTAATAACCTTTTATCGAATCAACCCAGAACTATGATATTTTCTATTAATGCATATCTACAGAGAGTCGATCAGCGCTCCAAATATTACAGTGGTGTGCTTAAAATTACCGAAGTTATTCATATTAAGAAAGAAAAGCACGTGTTCCCAAACAACGCATTTTCAATATTTCCACTGAATTTTTTACTGCCATCTTGCAAAGCTAGCCTAGTCTTGATAACCTACTTGGTTATCAACACAAAATTACTCAATTTTAGCACTTTTTGAAAAGAATAACACAGAGAATTCAAGAAGAGCTCATTCACCAGTTTTGCGCCGCACCAGCGACCGCCGGATCGTTCGCCACTCGCGAGATCACAATATGTCGTTCGTTGCACGGAACCATCACACGATTAAGGTTCCCGCAACTCCTTTCTGTCGATGACAACCTTCGTTGATGCTTGTAGTCGCTTGTGATGTCCACAAGGTGCACAGAACGATTTCCTTTTCCCGAACGCGGGCGAAAGGTTCGCGCAATCCTCGCTGCACTTCGATTCGGGTGGCTTGGCCTGCGACATGTTGGTTTGTGGGGACCGGCCGCCCGGCGAGGGTGCCTACGTCACTTCTAGCAAGTTTCAGCAAGTTACGTTCCTCCTTTCCCGGTCATTGATCATTTTGCCAGTGAAGGCATCCCAACACCACAAAAGCTTTTTCAAATGTTACTGCGGGGTTGTCCAGCCTCATTGTTGCCTCTCAGCCTGCACATTGTTAACGAGACGCCTGTCGTGCGGGGGGGGACGCTTTGTCACTGGAAAGGAGGAGCTGCACCCGCACTGCGCCGGAGTATTTGCGGAGCATCCACGGAGCATAAGTGATGCGCCGGAGCACTTACGGAGCATCCACCGGATAAAAATCAGGGAACTTGTCCCGCTTCCCTCCGTCCATCGCCCACCGAAGTAAAAGGGTGGAAAACGAATGTATATGCTCCGGAGCATTCAGGTTTGAGTGAGGCTACCGGAGCTGAGAGGGAGCATCATCCCCCCGAAACCCCGCGGCTGGGTATATTTTCGTTTACAGTGCCCGACGACCACTACGACGACGGACGCCGGACTAGCCTACGCCCTAAGGAGCTTCGCCAATAAAAGACGATACATTGTCGGGGAATCACTGCCTTTTATTTTGATGGCAATCGCTTATATACCGATGATATAATCGACAGCGCCCCCTATACACAACACTGCTTTCTTGTGCTACCTCGCGAGGGTCCCTATCAAAACGCCGAAAATCAAAAGGCCGAACAGTGGAACGACAAAAAATTGAATCGCCGGAAAATTGAAATGCCTAAAATGCGAAATGCCGAAAAATCTAAACGCCGAAGTGACATAACTCCGAAACCACGTGAAAAATAAATGACGCGCTTTGTGATGCAGGTTCCTCGGATGGTGGTTCGTTGCATGTGGTCAAGCGATATGCATGTGAGACCATATCGCGATGCCATGTGTTGTATGAGCCAACTGTTTTCAGTGATGTCAACGTTAAAGTCACCCACCAGTAGGGTAACGGGACACGCTTATTCTTCATCGTCATCGTCACTATGAGTCATCGTTATGACGCATAGTGGGTACATTCCATGTGCTGTGCCGTGATGGCAGCGTCATCGTCATCGCACAGGGGTGGCTACGACAACGACGCGGGACAAGCCTACGCCCTAAGGAGCTTCACCCCTTAAACCTGTGAGTACAGACTTCGAACTGGCTGCAATCAACGCTATTCGGACGTTGCTCCCGTCGTCGGACGTGCATGGTTGTCTGTTCCACTTGTGCCAATCAGTATGGAGGAGAGTGCAACACCGATGACTGGCAGTGCTCTACAAAAATGATGTAGATGGCTTCGCCATCAAGGCGAGGCAGCTTGCAGCCCTTTCGTTCTTGTCCACCGAAGAAGTACGAGATGCCTATGCGTCCTTGAAACCACTCTTCCCGCAAGAAGCCTCTGACTCAGTGCTGCGATGATGGGAGGTAGTGGGAGGACAACTACCTGCTCGGGAAATCACGCCGCCGTGTGGCCGGAGGTAACTCCACCGTGATCATACGTAGTCCACCGATATTCCCACCATCTCTTTGGAATGTGCTTGCCCTCACTCAGGACGGATTTCCAAGAGGCAACAACGCCGTTGAGGCATATGGCACCGATGATGGGAAATATTGGTTGGCGCACAACACGTAAGCGTCTTCCGCCTCATCCCCACCATGAAAAGGGAGCAGGCCAGAGTCGAAGACGACATCGAGGGAGCGATCAGAGGCCAACCCCGCCGCTTACAAAGCAAGACGTAGAAGTTACGTGAAAGTCGTTTGGCAGCTGCTCTGGCCGAGCGGGACAATGTGGATGTTCTAAGTTTCCTACGAGGCAATGCACACAATTTATCTGTATGGTATGCAATTCAATGAACAAGGAAATATATTCCTGTTTTCGAAGGCCTGATGAAAACCTTATGAAAAAGGGAACATGGCTACTGGAAAAGAGGGCGAAAGCGCATGCAACATCGTACAAACCCGGCGGAACCTTTATCTTGCCAAGATACATTATCTTCCGCTATAGCTGGGTGATGTCGGCATTTTGATGTTTCGGTGTTTTGATTTTTCGGCACTTTAAATTTTCGGCTTTTTATATTTTCGGCGTTTTGAATTTTCCGCGTTTTAAATTTCGGCATTCTGATAATTTGTCATCTTGATTTTCGGCGTTTTGAATGCCACCCACCACGCGAGTGTATGGTAAGTTAGTGAGATTAATACCTGGTTCACGGTGGCGGCAAGCCTGCCGTAACGGCGCGGTGCCGTAGACCGTCGGCCGCTGCCGCCCGCGAGAGAGCTGTTCAAAGTGCACGGCAAGCTCCGCCGGCGAGGCATTCGCGCCTCCGAAAAACATGGCTGCACTTCCGAATCCAGTTGTTGATCACCTCGAATCTATCAAGCGGCCGCCGTGCGCTCAATAGCTTGTAAGCTCCGAACTGATGCTTCCATTCGCTTTAGACTCATGTCCCCTTATGAAAATGGTGATGTCCTGTAAGTGTACTGTAAGTTTCCCCGAGGCAGCATGAGGACACAAACTGTATGTATCCCAAATGTCGCGATTTGGCCGCTTACTTTCTGTCTCCTCAAAGCGTACATCCTGTATGCGTCCCATCTGTGACCGTCCTGTATGTATCCGATGTGTAACCGTCCTGTATGTATCCCAACTGTCGCAATTTGGCCGCCGCCTTTATGTCTCCTCAAGTGTCCGTCTTGTATGTGTCCTATGAGTAGCCTACCTTTATGCAGACCAGACGTTATGCCAATGCATTGCCTTTATGATGCCGCATAATGCAGGCTGCTGTAATTGGGAGGTACATGCATATGCATACGAAACTTTGCAAAGTTATTCATTTATTATCATTTACACTGTAGTTTGGTGCATTTTACCGACAATATTCGAACAGGCGATGTACATCCGTCGATGGCTGAAGAGAACTAAGATTAACAGATCAGCCTTAACCTCGTGAAGCTTGAACACATCAGTAGCATTTTAAGAGTCAACTTTTTCAGCATCTTTTTAGGTAACGGAGAGTACATTCACTTCTGCAAAACGCAAATACAAACATTTTAAGTAAGAAACTCATGACAGTATTTTATGACCGAAAGGCGCTTTCCAAGGCATTATAAACATTATAGCTACTTAGATAAGCTTTGCACACCCAAATCAGCCATCTGATGCACCATATAGAAAGAGTATCAAAGTGACTTCTTGGGCTTTATGGGCTAATTACAAATGTATGCAGCCTTACAGAGTAAAAGAACGAACAATCATCACTTCACAACAAACTCAGAATAAGTACAGATTAAAATCATTGTATATTGCAATAAATTAGGAATGTGACAAACAAAACATCAGTGCACAAGCAGAAATGCCTGGTTGGCACCAAACTGCCGTACTTAGCATGCATCATTGGAAGCAAAAGACTATAGACCACAGCAAGTCGTACACTTCATGCAACCCTTGACTGCTGAACCGTAGGTCATGGCATCGAACCTCGACAGTGGTAGCCGCATTTTCAATTAAGGAAGAAATGCTTGAGACCCGTCGGCTTAGATGTGGGTGCATTTTAAGAACCCAATGCGGTCAAAATTTCTGAAGCCCTCCACTATGGCGTCCCTGATAATCATATCGTAGATTTAAGACGTTAAACCCAAGAATTATTATATTCATCACACTTCATGTGACTAAAGCAAGCTGACTTTTATCTGCTTGCCTTAGTTGCTACGTAGTTGAAAAATGTGTAGTTGCAATGGAGTTCAAAAGACTATGTAGTTTAAAATGTCACCATTCATCCCCCAATCGACAGTTAAGTTTCAATATTTCAGAATGCCTTCGGTCAGTTATCATTAACAAAGTTAGAAGTGATTAAGTATCACTGTAAAATATCACACATGGTTACATATTAGCAAAGCTAAGTATGATTAAGTATGACAGTAGGAAACCACTTAATTGCACTTATGATATGAACTTCCAGAAGACAATGAAATAAGTAAGGTTACAAAAACGTATTCCAATAAAATGTTCAGTGAATATTAAAGTGAAAATAAAATCATTAATATGCTACTGCGTCATAACACTGAAAGTTCAATTTTAAAAATGACTAATTGCACATAAAACAAATTAAAACATGACATACAAGTCTGGAGAGCAGCTCACTCAGTAGATTTTAAAAAAAACAAGTTCTGTGTCCAGGGGGGCCACAAAGTCAGACATTAATGCTGTCAGCTGACCAATTAACTAAGAATAAATAATGAAATTTTTAGTGACTGCAGCAAGCGGGTATGTTTGCACTGAAAAGTTGGAGGCAGTCGTGTCTCTACTTGGAAAAATTCTTCAAGCATGTCAGTGCTCCAAGATATCCCGCTGCAAAATTTAATTGCGGTTTGCATGATTACGCATACAAGGCAGTGAGGATCAGCAAAATGTTACTACCTGGTGTGACGAGCAGTCACTGCTTGCTATCCCAAGCCAGTAGTAAAAGGGGTAACCATTATTGTTTGCCTATGTCTTCGACCCATTGTCAGATTAAACGCGGCACACCAGGGAGTACCTTTGTACCAGTGCTCACTGTCCTGCATGCGTAATGATGCAAGCCGGAACTAAACTTTCCAGCAGGATATCTCAGCAGACATGGTAGAATTCTTCCAAGTGAACCTATGTAGAAATGCGACTGGCTCAAACTTTTTAATACATACATGCTGCATGCTGCCGTCACTATAAGCTCATTATTCAATCTTAACGGCACGGCTCACAGCGATAATTATTGTCTCGCTTTGTGCCCCCCCTGGATACATAACTCATCTACAAAAGTGGCTTTTACGTAACTTACAGTGGTGACTTTTTAAAGAAAAAGAAAACGCTTAATTTTGAACACCCTGAACATGCAAGCACCTTGAACGCAGCAATCAGGTGGCTCAGTGAAGTTCCCCTTGCACAGGAAACAGAAGCCGTGTGCAGCTGCTGTACATCAGCAGCCAACTTCTTCATGAGCCAGCATTGATGACAGGCTTGCCCGGACTTCTTTCACACTCACTTTGTACAAGGAGCATGTATAGGCCGCAATTGAAACAAGAAAATAACAATTTAGTGACATGTGTCTGAGACCAAAGTTCAATTTGTCACACAGTATTTCAAAAAACTTATCAGGAACAATGTGTCTTAGATAAGTTTAAAACAAGCAGGATGTACACAAACTAGAGATATTACAAGAAAAATGTTTGATGCATTCTTGGTGAACACAGTTGTAACCTTACGAAAGAATATGCACTTTACACATCGCAGATGTGTCAAAAATATGCTTGAATTGTGTTCCGGCATAGTGGGTTGACATGTGAATTCAGTGATACCACGGCACATGCATGCCGGTTTGCACATTCATCAAGTATCCATTGCAGGTAACATATAAAATTAAATCACGCGTTTACTTTTGGATACGACTAATGTAGCTGTCTTCAGGCTGCTCACATTGGGACGAGTATACCTATAATGCCAGGAATTGGTTTCACTAAATTAATATTGTATGCTGTTAAATTGTGGTCATTAGTTTCAATGATTCTGGTTGGCTAACAAGGCAATACTCCTCACTTAAGCATTACAGGCTAATGGCCGTATGGAGAGAAATGTGCAAATGCTAAGTTTTACAAGGCACCCATCTTGAACCACATACCATCCTAATAAAGCATGCAAGCCTCTGCAACATTCTCCGGCAACCAGAATCCTGGAAGCTATTGACCGCGATTTAGCAATACACAATAAACATTCGAGGAAACTGATTTCTGAAGTTCTATAATTGCTTCAATGCCAACAGCTTGAAGAAACACAGTCTAGATTTGTTGTTCTCAGATAAATACATTGTCTAATTTTACATTTTAACAGCAACACATGCATGATGCATGATCGACTTATGCATGCGTACCATGAAGTATGTATAACATTATTGCGAGTTTTGAACGATAAATAAAATATTCATTTCTGCACATACCACAGATCCCTTTAACATCCCGCATACCTAGAGAATTTACTATATCCGATATACTGTTAAGCTTGTCATCTACCAGAAAATGTCATCTGAGGTGGTGGTCCAAACTGTTCTTTAATGTTCGTACCCGTAAAAGTGTTTAGCGAAGTTTCAACACCAAGCTGGGGCGAGGCGCATACAATTTTTAATAAACCAGAACAAAATAACGAAAGCCACGCATGGTGGAAACAAGCAGAATAAAATATGTTATGCTTGAACCCGTGGACTAACTCAGTGATCGAATTGGAGCTTGCACAGTTAAGGTACAGCAATTCGGCCACAAATAGACATGAAGGATTCGTTCGAATACATTTCAATTTTAACGAACGGCTCAAAATGCACGGGTGCCTGCCGCATCAGGCAAGCTATGTTGCGGGTGAATTAAAACGTCACTTCGAATTTGACCAAACGGGCTGCATGAACACCTAACCGTAAGTGCAAGCTTCGCGAGCCGTGCCTAAGACGAAGCAACATGCTGCACACGCACACGCATCAACTCGAGTATCACGGTAGTTTAAAAATGCCTGCCGGCGCGGATGCATACACATGCACAAGTTTGGCCACCCGCAAGGAAAACACGTCTCTGATAGTAGCCGTAGCATATAACGATCATGTAGTTGTTGAAAAGAGGACGTACAGCATATGAAACTGCCTTAGACACGTTCACTTCTTGAGCGCACAATACGAACAAGCGCGCTAAAAACATGAACAAGTTCAAGCACACGCGCCTTAGGCACGATCAACGCTTACAGCTAACAAACGCAGTCTTCGCCCCACAATTATTAAACCAAGCTAGTGGTTCATCGCGAGCGGGGCCCCCCTTCCAACACCACTGGCGACAAAGGCTGGCGCCGCCGCCACAACTCTGTTCAAATCCCCCCGCCGAATTCCAGCTGCGCATGCACTTTGCTTTACACTCCACACAAAAGAAGCTCGCCCGCGCTTAACATCGCACAAATTTGCCTTTATCCTGACGAAATGACACACACAGGTTCGCTACGTTAACAAAAGCTCACTTAGCGTCCACATGTTACGAAAAACGTAGTAAACGGTGTTAACAAAGCGCTGACAGCAGCAATGCTGACAGTGGTACATACCTGGCGAATGCTCCACGATATGAAGCAACAGGTCCTCGCTTGAGTACAGTGCATCTTCGTAATAAGCAGCACCGGCAGAACACAACACACGAACACGGAGCGCAAGCACACTTCAAAACATGAGAAAAATCGACTCAAACGAGGCCCTTCGCGAGGCGGCGAGCGCCAACCGAACAACAGGCCCAAACAAGTAGTAGTTACAGCCGCGCAGATGTACACCGCATTCGCGCATCGCAAATAATCCTAACTAAAAATATTTGTTTATGCTTTCAAATATTATAAAAAATTTATCCGGATATAAATAACGTAAACGGGTGAGGCTTTCAATATTTTGACTTCCGAAAAAAAAAAAAGAAAGGGCAGGTCGGATTTTAAGCGCGCGAAATTTGAAACGTTTGTTGCAGGTAACAGTGAACGCAAATTTGAACAAGTGATCAACAGCGGTAATAATCGCAACAAAACGTTCATGGCTTGTGGATTAAAAATATACAAGTGTTGGTGCAGACGTATAAACGCGCGATTTTAATGTAGTGATTGATGGTCCTTATGTCAAACTAAATAGATATCAAATACAAATTTTAGGAATCGGGAAGACACTGCGGCCAGCGCTGCCGGTCCCCGGCCGAGAGCTCAGAATAAATGTTGGTTTTCACTGTGGCTTTCGTTCCGAGTGCGCGCGTGTGTGTGTGTGTGTGTGTGTGTGTGTGTGTGTGTGTGTGTGTGTGTGTGTGTGTGTGTGTGTGTGTGTGTGTGTGTGTGTGTGTGTGTGTGTGTGTGTGTGTGTGTGTGTGTGTGTGTGTGTGTAAGCGTGCATTGGGCTCCCCTTCAGGGAGGGGCGTAGCCAGAAATCTTTTCGGGGGGGGGGGGGGGGGGGGAGCACCTCCTTGATTTCGGGGAGGGCACCTCCTTGAAATGGTCATTTTTCGCTCCGTATGCCATGGCGAAAAAAATTTCGGGGGGGTGGGGGGGGGGCACGGGCCCGGTGTGCCACACCCTGGCTACGCCACTGCCTTCAGGGGGAGGCGAAAGCTCGTCGCAGCGCCCCTCCTTCTCTATTAAGTCAATGTATGGGGAAGACTTTGCGCCCTAGCTCCCACTTAAGTGACCCGGGGGGGGGGGGGGGGGGGGCTGCCCCCCTCGTGCGCACGCTTGTGTGTGTGTGCGCGTGGGCGTGCGTGCGTGCGCGTGTGTTATAATGCGAAAATGGAGGGGGGGTTTGGTACCCCCAGGCCCTCCTCTGGCCATGGAACTGGTAAAAACAGTTTTTGTACTACCACATGTTACCAACATAGGCGTGCGCAGGGTTCCCCTTCAAGGGGGGGCAGGGGGGGGGGGGGGGGGCGAAAGTTCGGGGCAGACTTTGCGCCCCCCCTATCTTAGGTGTCTAAGGGGGGGGTGGCCGCCCCCTCTGCCCCCCCTCGTGCGCACGCCTATGGTTACCAACGTATGAACTCAAGTGCACTTGCAGGTAACATATGGTTCGCTGCCAGGCAACATCCTGCCGTAAACATAAAGTACACATCCTACAGGTAACAAGAAGGAATCCGTCCATAGGAAGAGGAAGGGTTTCGTAAACATAAAGTAGTGTCCTGCAGGTAACATAAAGGAAGAGGAACCATAAAGGTCTCGTAGGACATTAGTAGGAAACAGCAAGTACATTTCCCGGACATCACCATTTTCATACGGGTCCTTAAGCTTCGACAACACTGTGTTCGAATCGGGCACCGTTTTTGAGAGCCACACTCAAATAATCGATGCTGTAGGCTTAACGAATGGCGATGGGCGCTTCCGGAATCTCGGAGGGCAAAATTACGCGTTTCCTAGATGTTTATATTCCTGGATAGCTATATTCGGTTTAACGCTGCGCATTTTTCAATACCAGACAAACTAAAACGCTCTTTTAACTGCTGGAACGATGCCGGGGAACGACGCGGACGATATTTGCACTTTTAGCGTGAGAACCGCCGAGCAAGAAGCGAGCAGCTCGAAGCGTCCCGCAGCAGACGCGGACGACGGGAAAGCCGAAAGCAGTCGACGCGGCTCACCGATGGAGCTTCTCCGTCACTGATTGGCCACGTCGCTTTCCGGCAAACGGAAAACGGCACGAAAATGGGTCTCGGACCTATTCTCCGAACGGCAAAGAACGGCAGACGTGCGCGAACGAAACCGTCCGCGCACGGCAGCCTGAGAACGGCAAACGGCGAGCCGCCGTGCCGCTAGCGTGAACCAGCCATTAGGCTACCAGCAGTGTTAATACGGCGTCATTGTGTACGCGGTTCTCAGTATTTTGCCAGCGTCCGTGGTGCGCGCCCGACACACTGGGGCGCCCGTAACCCACGACGTGCCGCTTCGCGGTCAGTATTTTGCCAGCGTCCGTGGTGCGCCCGTAACCCACGACGTGCCGCTTCGCGGTTCCCAGCGTCCGTGGTGCGTCTCAGTCATTGGGGCAAGGCACCGTGGGTCTCACACGCTCATAGAGCCAGACAACGCCAGCCAAATGCGCCCGTTCCAGCCGTTCACCACCCTCTCCTCTAGCCCTTTCCTACTCTCTCCTATCGCCTAGCCTTCGCGTGTGCTTTGCGTTCATGGGGGAGAGCACCAGTCATGTAGTGCCTCACGACGGAAATCACATGAAGTAATTTTTTGTTCAGTTGTGTGCAGATCCGTGGGGTGGCGTCTTGCATCCCTCGTGTTTAACGTCCCTCTATTTTTCAAAGGTAGCGCAAACTCCTCCTCCCAGCGCCGCTTCCTCCTCACCCGTCACTCCCGGCCGCCATTATTGGGCGAGACTCGCAAGACGCGCCCGGCCCGCATGCGGTGCGTCGAAGCGCTGGCTTGTATTTGCTTGGAAATGCGACAATTCTGGGCGCAGATTCCCACAGCTGTTCGTACGTAAGACGAGTAGTAAAAATAGTTTGTGCTTGGTCGGTACATTAGCTATCATATCGCGTTTTGTAAGCAACAAATCGCACACTGGTACCGGCATATATAAGAAATCCCATTGCGGCACCTTACGCGCGAACAGCTTTCTGGACTTGGGACCTGTTTTGACAACGTGAAAACCTAGCATTTGGGCATTGTATTTGATTTCATAAATGTAGGATGCGTTGCTCGCACCAGGTGAACAAGAGGCAGAAACGCAATCCTAGGAAGTCTTTACCGCTGCAGTTTTTCTTTTCGGATACCGTGGTGTTTGTTCACAAGACGCATTTTGGAAAATCAGACGCTACATCAAATTATGAACACACAACACGGCGGAGGCACTTATTCGCTAAATATCCCCAGCGTGCATTCCCAGCGCATTAGGCTTAAGCTTCTTGCAGCCATTTCTCGCAAGGATGACTGGCTCGAACTGATCGTCCGTGAAGTGTTTCTGAAATATACAGACATCCTCCAATGCACCCTCTGCAATTTGCCTAACGAACAGATCCAGCTTTCGGGGACATTGGATGATCAGCGCTCCTAGCGGCCACTGCTGGAAGCTCTCACGTTTTCAATGGGACAGGGTTATTTTTCGACGATAAAAAATCGTAGAGGCGCAATTTCCAAAACTTCTTAAAGGGGCACCTTCTAGAAGCTGTACCGCACTTAGCAAATGCAGCATCGTTAACATCGGGGCTTCACATTCTGTTCCCACGACGACTAAAGTTTAAACAATGGGGTCCTATGGAAGCGGCCGAAATCACGCCTCGTTTTTCGGGACAAAAACGGGCCGTCTGAAAAGACTAGACGGAATCCTGCAAATTGCTCGGAGATCTAAGTAGTACGGAGACGAAGCTTTCATTTGAGGCTGCAATCATGTTTCAGTGTGAAGAAAAACACGTTCCAAAATGAAGTTTTCTACAACACAGTCGCGTCTTCGACTCGCGTCTTCGACCACTGTATCTTGATAAGACCCATTTAACCCCCCCCCCCCCCCCCCCCGCGACCGGTGTGCGTTGTGGCCTACATGGTTGAGCGCCTGTTCTGGCGACTCACGTGCGGTGAATGCGGCATGGGTTCGAATCGCCGAAATCTTTTCGTTTTTTTTTCTTTCTTTCTTTTTTTTTTACAGAATTGCTCTCAGTGGTTACGGTGCTCGGCTGCCGACCCGAAGGGCACCGGTTTGATCGTGGCCGCGGCTCTATCATTTTCGAACGAGGCGAAAATCCACTAGTACTTGGATTTTGATGCTGTACGTAGATGTAAATTCACGTTAAAGAACCCCAGGTGGTCGAAATTTCCCGCACACTCTTCTGCCGCGACAGGGAATGGGAGACGCCCGCTAAGCGCTAAGCGCGTGCTGTAGGACATCGTTTTTCCAGTCCAGACCTCCTCTACTGCGTGCCTCATAAACATATCGTAGTTTTGGCACGTAAAGATCCAGCAATTATTATTACTAGTGCGTCATTGCTGAAGATTTAGTTGCTTGTTGTTTCGCTAAAGCGTTGCACCCAGAATCTTGCCGCAGTGCCGGTTTCGCTTCTGAAAATGGAGAAAGTAAACATCTCATGTTTTATTAGTTCTTATTACGCAACCCATTATTTAAACAACAAATGAAGGGGAACCAGGGGCCTATTTTAGTTCACTCCAGCCTCAATAAGGCAACACATTGAATCCAAGGAAAGCATGAGGGAAGCTATTGATAGTATAATGAAGCGTTTGAAATAAGCACTGTACTATTAGAGACTGGCCAGCAATGGCAGAGGCAGCGCAACGCTTGCGCTGCCGAATCGTCTTATTTTCTTTCTACATTAGCAGCGTTCTCTGCTTCTGCAAGCATTGGCGCTTTTAGAGAGTTTTAGAATAGCGTACGCAAAGCTATGCGTTTGCGTTGCGCATGCGTCGTACGCTAACCTCTTGCGGGCTCCCGTTAAGTGACGAACGCTAACGCTACAACCGCAACGCCCGCAAGCTTTGCGTACGGTGTTCTAAAACTCTCCATTTACTTCCGTTCCGAAACAAAGTCATCCTGGCGAATTACGGGCAGAATACCACGGCACAGAAATAGTAAGGCTTTACCAGGTGTGTGATTCCACGAAAGATCGGACATGCATGTCCGGTAGATATTTTTGTTTTGTCTGGGATTTTTATATGATGTGCAGGCACATTCAAAGTGCAGGGAACCGAAAATTTTATTTCCGAAAAACGCTCCGAGTGCGCGAAAAAAATATTTGAAGGTGGTGGCGCGGGCGTCTTGGTTTTGCTCACCGCAATATTTTTTGGATTTTGCAGCCGAATTAAATGCGAACTATAAACGTTGCGTCGAAAATTTTTTATGTGGATTTAAATAGGGAACACTGTGAATTACATCCATGCTTTTTTGATGTTGTCCTCCAAGGGGAAAAAATGTAAAAAAAATCGCAAACACGCCGAAATCGAAAATGTTTGCTAAGTTTGATGCGTCTTCGCCCGTTTGCTATTTTACACAGACACTTCAAAACTGTATCACGTACAGAAAAAAAAAAAAGTATTTGAAATATTTCTGCGAGAGATCGCTTACCCACAAGCAGCGTAAAAAAAGAAAGAAATAGTTTAAAAGCAAGGTTTTTCAAAAAAGCCCATTTTCAAAAAAAACAAAATAAAAAAAACTCGGTGTCAATTTACCGAAGAGTGCTTATTTCATTCAATGCACGGTTTCAACATCAAATATCCTCATTTTCTTTGTTAAAGAGACATAAAGGGCCAAAGTGACCTTTGCTGTGTGTTCTCACTTCAGTGCCTGTGATGGTTGTTATTAGCTTGTTTTGTGCGTAAATCTACAGTACTAATTATTTTGCTACAGCGAAATTTCACTCTGGTAGCCTGTCTTCAGCAAAAATGTATTCTCAGATTTTATTTGTCTCTAGCATGTGCGGTGTTGGGCTGATCCCGCTCTCTAAAGGGCTACGCGTGCACAGCTTGCAGCCTGCAACCTCGCCCACAAACACAACAAAAAAGGTGGACGTACCTGTTCAACATATTAATCGCTTCATCTTCCTCAAGAAATGCTTGGTCTACCTCATCGCGGCTCTCAGATGTCGACCGGACATGCATGTTCGATCTCTCGTGGAATCACCTAGGTCTATGGCGCAATCTCATGCCTCGACATTGTTGATTACTAGAATAGCAGAAAGCTCAAGTGGTTTGACGCCGTAGATCTAGTACGAGGCTTTACTGGGTTCGTAAAGTACGGGTAGATAAAGTACGGGGTTCAACCGTAATTTATGCATGCTCGTGCGTGCTTTGGTAGGTGCATGGCTTGCATAAGCAACCAGGGTTGCCGTTGGGTGGACATCAAAAGGCGCCAGAACTCACGCCAAAAGTAGCCAAAGTAGCCATGTCATTTGATATTATCGCCGAATTTCTAGCTAAATGGAACAGAAGCGGTATTATCAACAGAGTTTTTACTATTGATGAATAAATAAAACCATTTTGAATAAGTAAAACCACAAGTTTAAAAAAGAGCCATGGCGCCAACTGGAAATTCTCGTCGCCAACGAGGTCCAAAAGTAGCCAATTTGGCGCAAAGTAGCCACCAACGGCAACCCTGTAAGCAACAACTAACTCGTCAAATCCGCCTTTACGCTGGGCAACAGTGGCGTAGCCAAGGGGGGGGGGGGGGTCGGGGGGGGCTCAACCCCCCCCCCCCCCCAAAAAAAAAATTTTTGAGTTTTGCTTGCGTATATATACACGCACACTACAAACGCACGCACGAACATGCATAAAGCATGGTTGAACCCCCCCCCCCCCCCCCCCCGAAAAAAAATTTCTGTCTACGCCCCTGCTGGGCAAGCACAGCGCCGAACACAACGCCGCTGTCCTTGTGAATTTCATTTTGGGTGCTCTCAGCTTTTCTGTCATAATAAACTTCTCTCTCTGATATGGGGCGAGCAAATCAAAATGTCGCAAGATTGGAGGCGAAGTAAGAATTCATCGGAGTTTTCTGGATGCATCGCCACATGTGACTTCGCTCAAAGGTCGCAGCAGCTGCGGAGGTCAGTCAAATGCGCTATAATTGTGAGGAAGCTGCGAATGAAACGTGTAAAATAAAATCAAAGGCATAGAGAGCTGCGAAGGTATTTCATTGCCAGTTTAGGAAACGTAGCAGCAGCACGAAGTGTCGTGGGATCCGGAAGGACTCCATCTCGCAAGAAGACGGCCCAGAATAAGCAGCTTTCGTACGCCAAAGCAACACATCTTTAAGTTTACCTCAATGCCATTAGAGCTGATACTAGTGACGACAGCTTCGACCTTTTGTAGATGTGTCGCAAAGCCGTCTGAAAAGATCAGAGTACCATCCAGGTAGTAGAGATTCGTCTGCCACTTGAAGCCGCGAAGGATGCCGATCATGCGCTCAAATGTTTGCAAGCGCGTTGCATAGCCCGAATCGCGTCACAATAAATTCATATAAGCCATCGGATCTAACGAAGGATGGTTTGCGGTGGTCAAGTTCAGCCATCGGGGCTGCAAGCAGCCGGAGCGCAGGTCCAACGAATAGAGAGAGAGAAAAAAAAACTATGCTCCATGCCGGCAGTCGCGGCGTCGTCTATTAGTGGCTAGGGATAGATGTCCTTACGTGTGATCTTGTTCAGCAAGCCATAGTCTACGCAAAAACTAGGCAATTGAGCCGTCCTTTTTTTTTTTTTTTTTTTTTACAATATCGACCGGTGAGACCCATCCGCAGTTCGAGGTCTGTATGACGCCGTGTTGAGCAGTGTCAATTATGCGATGTTGCGACGCACGGTGGCTGGCATACGATATGCGCACTTAGGCTAAGGAGCGTGGAGATCAGTGTCGAAGAAATACATCGTGTTAGACTTAACGTTGGGCTTCAATACATGAAAGGATGTTTTGTTAAGAATATAATTCGAATGGCAATGCCTTTCTCTGTAATGTTCAGGAATTAGGTAATATCTCGAAACTAGTGGCATCATAGGAATTCGTTCCAGGTTGCCTTGAGAACTCCACGGCTAGACAATGCGAATTCAAATGTGGGCGATAATTCAATTAGTTAGAATCACAATTAGTAAATTTTCGTTAGTTAGTGGACTAAGCCTTTCAATTTTTTGTGTAGTAATTTCAGCCTCTTCTCGCAGACCAGCTGACGAGCTAGAATTGTACAATACCTAACAGCCAACCTTTAAATTTTTTTGGAAGTGTTCGCTGAAACAGCGGTATTCTTCTTATTGTTGTACACATGTACCGTACTCCCCCTCTAGAATGCCCAAGCGCTTGAGCGCATTTGAGATAAATAAATAAATAAATAAATAAATAAATAAATAAATAAATAAATAAATAAATAAAACCTAACCACGTGTTACACTCACTAAAAACGCTAAGGCGAATAACGGCAAGGTGGGCTAGTTGGTTAGGTTTCATGAAGTGCAGTATATGGGGCAGCGCGATAACGAATACAAGGACGAGAAAACACAGGACATGCGCTGTCTGTGTCCTGTCAGCGCGTGTCCTGTCAGCGCATGTCCTGTTTTTTCTCGTCCTTGTATTCGTGCTAGCGCTGCCCCATATACTTCGCTAAGGCGAAACCTGATTGTTGGCCTCTTAACACACTTCTTGTCGCTGTAAAAAGACATTATATATATATATATATATATAACACAGTATTAATGAGAACTAACAGACAAAGATGCCAAGGAAAGTATAGGGGAAGCTATTAGAAGTAATTGTAATGTAAATGTTAAGAAAGGAAAGTGGACGAAAAGATAACTTGCCACCGGCAGGATCCGAACCTGCGACCCACGGCGAGTGTTCCACACTCGCCGTAATGGCAACAGGCGGCGCTGACTGACGCTCCCACGTTTAAGTACATATATATACCCTATAAAGTGGACGGGGAGATGACCGCCACCGTAGCTCAGTGGTAGAGCATCGGACGCGTTATTCGAAGGTCGCAGGTTCGGATCCTGCCGGTGGCAAGTTATCTTTTCGTCCACTTTCCTTTCTTAACATTTACATTACAATTACTTCTAATAGCTTCCCCTATACTTTCCTTGGCATCTTTGTCTGTTAGTTCTCATTAATACTGTGTTTAACAAAGCAAACGAGCCCTTAAGTTTACAATTCCCTCCTTCATTCATAACGAGGGTCTCGTTCTGGCAGACTTGATGCCTTCAGGTTGTATGCGAGGGATTACTAGTCAGCTGCCCTCTCGTAATAAGATCACGTACTACGTGACGCCTACAGGCAAAAAAAGAGTGTTCCACACTCGCCGTAATGGCAACAGGCGGCGCTGACTGACGCTCCCACGTTTAAGTACATATATATACCCTATAAAGTGGACGGGGAGATGACCGCCACCGTAGCTCAGTGGTAGAGCATCGGACGCGTTATTCGAAGGTCGCAGGTTCGGATCCTGCCGGTGGCAAGTTATCTTTTCGTCCACTTTCCTTTCTTAACATTTACATTACAATTACTTCTAATAGCTTCCCCCTATACTTTCCTTGGCATCTTTGTCTGTTAGTTCTCATTAATACTGTGTTTAACAAAGCAAACGAGCCCTTAAGTTTACAATTCCCTCCTTCATTCATAATGAGGGTCTCGTTCTGGCAGACTTGATGCCTTCAGGTTGTATGCGAGGGATTACTAGTCAGCTGCCCTCTCGTAATAAGATCACGTACTACGTGACGCCTACAGGCAAAAAAAGAGTGTTCCACACTCGCCGTAATGGCAACAGGCGGCGCTGACTGACGCACCCACGTTTAAGTACATATATATACCCTATAAAGTGGACGGGGAGATGACCGCCACCGTAGCTCAGTGGTAGAGCATCGGACGCGTTATTCGAAGGTCGCAGGTTCGGATCCTGCCGGTGGCAAGTTATCTTTTCGTCCACTTTCCTTTCTTAACATTTACATTACAATTACTTCTAATAGCTTCCCCTATACTTTCCTTGGCATCTTTGTCTGTTAGTTCTCATTAATACTATGTTTAACAAAGCAAACGAGCCCTTAAGTTTACAATTCCCTCCTTCATTCATAACGAGGGTCTCGTTCTGGCAGACTTGATGCCTTCAGGTTGTATGCGAGGGATTACTAGTCAGCTGCCCTCTCGTAATAAGATCACGTACTACGTGACGCCTACAGGCAAAAAAGAGTGTTCCACACTCGCCGTAATGGCAACAGGCGGCGCTGACTGACGCTCCCACGTTTAAGTACATATATATACCCTATAAAGTGGACGGGGAGATGACCGCCACCGTAGCTCAGTGGTAGAGCATCGGACGCGTTATTCGAAGGTCGCAGGTTCGGATCCTGCCGGTGGCAAGTTATCTTTTCGTCCACTTTCCTTTCTTAACATTTACATTACAATTACTTCTAATAGCTTCCCCTATACTTTCCTTGGCATCTTTGTCTGTTAGTTCTCATTAATACTGTGTTTAACAAAGCAAACGAGCCCTTAAGTTTACAATTCCCTCCTTCATTCATAACGAGGGTCTCGTTCTGGCAGACTTGATGCCTTCAGGTTGTATGCGAGGGATTACTAGTCAGCTGCCCTCTCGTAATAAGATCACGTACTACGTGACGCCTACAGGCAAAAAAAGAGTGTTCCACACTCGCCGTAATGGCAACAGGCGGCGCTGACTGACGCTCCCACGTTTAAGTACATATATATACCCTATAAAGTGGACGGGGAGATGACCGCCACCGTAGCTCAGTGGTAGAGCATCGGACGCGTTATTCGAAGGTCGCAGGTTCGGATCCTGCCGGTGGCAAGTTATATTTTCGTCCACTTTCCTTTCTTAACATTTACATTACAATTACTTCTAATAGCTTCCCCTATACTTTCCTTGGCATCTTTGTCTGTTAGTTCTCATTAATACTGTGTTTAACAAAGCAAACGAGCCCTTAAGTTTACAATTCCCTCCTTCATTCATAACGAGGGTCTCGTTCTGGCAGACTTGATGCCTTCAGGTTGTATGCGAGGGATTACTAGTCAGCTGCCCTCTCGTAATAAGATCACGTACTACGTGACGCCTACAGGCAAAAAAAGAGTGTTCCACACTCGCCGTAATGGCAACAGGCGGCGCTGACTGACGCTCCCACGTTTAAGTACATATATATACCCTATAAAGTGGACGGGGAGATGACCGCCACCGTAGCTCAGTGGTAGAGCATCGGACGCGTTATTCGAAGGTCGCAGGTTCGGATCCTGCCGGTGGCAAGTTATCTTTTCGTCCACTTTCCTTTCTTAACATTTACATTACAATTACTTCTAATAGCTTCCCCTATACTTTCCTTGGCATCTTTGTCTGTTAGTTCTCATTAATACTGTGTTTAACAAAGCAAACGAGCCCTTAAGTTTACAATTCCCTCCTTCATTCATAACGAGGGTCTCGTTCTGGCAGACTTGATGCCTTCAGGTTGTATGCGAGGGATTACTAGTCAGCTGCCCTCTCGTAATAAGATCACGTACTACGTGACGCCTACAGGCAAAAAAAGAGTGTTCCACACTCGCCGTAATGGCAACAGGCGGCGCTGACTGACGCTCCCACGTTTAAGTATATATATATACCCTATAAAGTGGACGGGGAGATGACCGCCACCGTAGCTCAGTGGTAGAGCATCGGACGCGTTATTCGAAGGTCGCAGGTTCGGATCCTGCCGGTGGCAAGTTATCTTTTCGTCCACTTTCCTTTCTTAACATTTACATTACAATTACTTCTAATAGCTTCCCCTATACTTTCCTTGGCATCTTTGTCTGTTAGTTCTCATTAATACTGTGTTTAACAAAGCAAACGAGCCCTTAAGTTTACAATTCCCTCCTTCATATATATATATATATATATATATATATATAGAGAGAGAGA